>JAQIXU010001913.1:0-14441 GCA_034701245.1 Strigamia transsilvanica | reverse complement strand
AAAATAAAATGAAGTGGCACGTTCTGCTTTAAACATTTCTAAAGCTGAAAGAATGAGTGTATTGTTGCAAAAAATTAGACGAGAGCATCTATAACCCATGACCCAAGAGACAGCTTGCTAGCAACTGCAGCTGCACAGCCTGGGGACAAAGGTAACACCCATTAGACAGGTTTACCGGAAGAAGCGTTCATTCCACTTATTGAACCTTCTCTCTGCCTAGTCTTAATCAACGTCACTCCCTGCATTTTACCCATTCCCCAGATACAAGCTTCAGAGGTACACAATAGTTCAGTCTGTAACCATGGAGTTTTGGTCCATTTCACCAGCTGAGTGGTTTGCACACAAACATTTACAACCCAATGCCCTAAACCGTTGACTACCAAGAGAACATTTATGGAATGTCTTTGCCTCGTGTACGAAGAAAATTTCAAAAACAAATGTGCACTCCTCCCCTCCCCCCCCCCCCCGAAATAATCAATTAGCGCAAAGCCAAACTATGTTTAATTCACATACTAGTGTGTGTGTCACATTTGGGCAATTCAATTGGCTCTTGCCGAAAACCAGGCTGCGAGAACCAATCAGAACGCCTGAGAAACCCCTTATGCTGCAAAAGATGTGTTACTATTTACCATTATTATGTGGAATTCCGCAGTTATCTGCTAGTTTATAATAAATGTCAGTTGTATTAATTGTCGCAGTCAACTCCATTCATTTGAAACAGGACAATTTAGTTTCACATTGTGTTTGACCCTGTAAAATAATATTTTGTGAACTGATTCCATGTAGAATTGCATTACACAATAAAATTATACGAAGATAATAATATTCAGCAATTTAAGAAATCGGCTGCCACCAGCAATTCGAGGCGGATGACTGCCGGTAATTGGTGTGACAAACTCAGGGATCTTATTTCCTATGCTGAATGTGTATCGAGCTAGAAATCCAAAAAATTTCAAACTCGATCAAGCACGCAACTTGACATTTCTCAAAAATTCACTTCATTAATTTCATTTTCAGGAAACTTTAAAAGTGATCCATTCTCTGGTACTACAGTTTGCTCATGCATTTACATGATTATTCCAACAATATATCTAATTGCCTTTTTTTTTAAAAAAAAATAAATTGAGTGTATTGTTATTCATTTGATGTATTTCAGCAGAGTTAGGCCTATTAGTGCTAGAACAACAATTGTTGATTGGGATTTGAAAATCACCCGCCCAAAATGGAATGCGCAATTTGAATTTAGCGTCGTTTCCAGACCTAAACCTAATTCATTTTCCATTTTACGCTTTTGCTATAAATAGCTGCAAGGTTCACTGTATCGCAACATCACATTCCTTTTATTGGGTCTGATAAAAATTTCACCTCATAGCTATACAGGTGCCATCAGGATGTCTAAAAATACAACATGACTTCAAAAGAAATGTTTTCCAAATAGCTGCATTTGAAAATACGGTTATTAAAGTCATTTTATTTCGACTTCTTTATGAATTACAAGAATTCCGCACTGAAAATGCACAAAAATAAACATACGAAATGGAAATTTAGTGTTTACGAATTGAACTTTTGACTACACCAATTAATTTCAGTGAAGGCTTTTTATTGAACTACATTCAGTACTTAAGATATTTTATTTCTCTACCACTCTCCAAAAATCAATTTGAACAATTTTATGAGCCAATTTACCAATTTATATCCACCATCATTAAATTTTCTCGAAACTACATGTATGCGCGTAACCAGGCGTTTCAGTTTAAATGATCCAATACTTCTCCCCATCCATCTTTGACAATTGTCGTACCTTTCAGACAGGTCAATTTTCCCCCTTTTATTGTGTGTATCTTTGTGTCTTGGAATGTGAAAAGCGCTGACGAAGATCGAATAGTCGATCATGAGTACTGCCACAACCTGCAGATGTAAACGTCAATCACATTACTCTAGACAAAAGACCAGTTCTATACACATCGAGCCAAATACAAATATTCCAAACTGAGCTGTTTCACAAACTTCCAAAATAAAAACTAAAACAGAAAAATGTTGACAATAATTCCCCTAAAGAATGAATGACACGTAACTTACAATCTCCTTTTGGATTTTCTGGTGAATAAACAAAGTCAAGGAAAAGAAAAGAAAAGAAATTGCTTGCAATTCAGCCACAAGCAATTCAAAAGAAACGGAAAAGATAAAACAACTTTAATTTTTACATCACACCAAAACACAATTAACAAAAATATATGAGCTACCACATGACTGTTGCTTAAGACTCACAAATGGAGAAAAGGAAAAGAGCCAGTTGTAATTAACCGCATAAATAAAGAAGAAAAAATGTCTCTAATGTATATAATGCCCACAACATTAAACGAAAAATAACCACGTAAGAAGTAGATAAGTAAGCTCAGCAGTACTTATCGTAAAGCCTACAGAGTATATCAACACTGCAATTATGAAAAATTGATTTCAAATCAGGCGTGCTCCTTTAATTCTTACTCATAAGCTAACATATGTGTTAGCTCAATGCACTCCCACAAGAACATTGCACCACATAACTTAAGGGGGAAATTTACCCGCCATGTTTGTTTTCTGCAATAATTAGCCATATTTTCTAAGATTTCATAGCAGTTTGCAATTAGCTAAATAAAAATTTGCCGCATGTAAGAAAACTTCGCGAGTTTTATGCTATTTTTTGACGATGCATCGTGACGCTCGACTGACACTTAATTTCAATTATTAAATTTATCGCCATTGAACGCTCAAGTGAATGAGTCATATAGCTGCTGCTCTTTTTAGATCAAGTTTAAGAGCCTGCATAAAGTAGATAACTTTATATTAGTGCAGATGGACTTTACCTTTAATGCTTTTAGTGGAAGTAAGAAGTCCCTGCATCTGTATCCTGAATACGCTTTGGCAGCAGTAGACTTCTTCACTTACTAAACTTTTGCACTGTATTACTTTGTACATCTACAGTACTTCTGAGTGGGTGAATTGGTGTATCATTCCAAACTCTAAACACCCCGTGAGCCCGTGGAGCAGCGTTTCTCAAACTGTGGGCCACGAGCCGATTTTTGGTGTGTCGCAATAGCAATAAATAGGAAATAGGAAGTAAAGGAAATCAAAAGGGGAAAAACCCACTCTTTGGTTATGAGATGACTTTTTCTTGCTGGTCAATAAGTATCACTGAAAAAATGCAATACACCAGGAATGAAGTAAGTCGCGATCGATTGGTTTGAGAACCCCTGCCCTAGAGAAACTAACAAGTTGTTTGTGGCCTTTTGATCCATCCTATTAAATAAAACAAAACAATCTATTATAAACCATTTCGAGAATCTATTGCACTAAATTTAAGTGCATTTGGTTTGCATCTGCAAGATATAGTCCGCTTTAAAAGATGTATTATTTACAACAAAAAGAATTATTCTCGTTGTGCATTCTCATTTAATATTTTATAGATTTATTGATTGCTGGGTTGAGCAGAACCAATTATAAGAAAAGGATAGTAAGGAGAGCCCGTATAGCCATGAAATGAAAGTATACAGCACTGCCGTATCTTCAGGCTAAATCGGCTTAGTACGTGCTTCTATGAGCACCTTCAATAACTCTGTTTATACACTGCAAGCAAAGCCAATCAGCACGCAATTATTCGTTCATACTCCTTCAACGGCTACCCAGTGTAAAAGAATTTCAAACTGTTTCTAAGTTAGAACAAACAATTGATTATTGTGTTTGAATTTGCTTGTTTTTCTCTCATACAGGGCCGCCTGATTAAAAGTTAAGATAGACATAAATCTAAAGTCTGGCTTGTGCAATTAGTCAATTTCCATCTACAGTATTTAATCTAATTATACCAACTTAATTAACCAGAAACCACTTAATCAATTTGTACTAGAACTGCCCTGTCTGTGTGTTTGCCATGCTAACAATAATCAGTTGAAAACAAAAGAACAAATAAGCTTAGTAATTAATAAAACTTAAAATAAAAAAAACTTTTATTCTTTCACTTTAGAAACTACTGAAAACGAAGCAATATACATCGCAGGCGACGTTGAACGGGATCGATTTGATTCCCATTACACCCCTTAACACACGCCCCTTGTGTCGGAAAGTCATTTTATCGGCAAAAAAACATACAAAAGTTTGGATTCTTTCCATTTCCTGGGATAAACATCTATTACGAGCGGCACAATTTAAAAGCAGACTAAAATAGAAACACAGAAAAAATATTTTTAATCCATTTTAAATTTTGTAGATTAGTGTATAGGGTTTCTGTCGGATGGATTACAGATGAACTGATAAGCTGAATTTAAAATTAAATGCTCGATTTTAACCAGCATAGTGACGTTTGCTAAAAGATAAAAGCATTTACAATCCTCATTTAACCCTTAAAAACCTTTTAAAAAGGAAACGAAATAATGTTCCTTTTACAAAACCACCAGCAATCAGTTGAAGAACACATTTCCTGTCAAAGAAAGAGAGAGAAAGAAAATTCACTCAATTACAACAAACTTGAAGCTCTTCCAACTTGTACTTTTTGCTGCCATTCCTATTAAAAGTCAGTGGTGTTGAGTTTTTTCTGACATCATAGCCGTTGCTCAACGCTTAACACTGACAAACACAGTGCACCTTAAGTGCAGCAGAATAGAAACAGTCTTATATCTCCGCGGTGTTGCAGTATTCGGGTCATTTTGATTGCAATTCTTTCAAAAGTCATTAATTTATGCAATTGAAAATAGAAACAAACAACTGACAAATGGAAATTCCTAATTGAAATCATGCAACGAAGTTTAATAGCACGAAATTAACTAGAAAAATCCATTAAAACATAATAATCAATTATTAACTCTACCAGAACATCCAATTAGCCTACAAACTATTACCATATCTCTGTCAAGTTCTGTTATCACCTGCGGTGAAAAGCTTCAATTCGACAACACGTGACTGAGGCTGTTTTGGTCCCACGAAAGATAGCTGTGCACTATGCAGGCTCTCACTGAGATATGACCGCGACAAGAAATTCCACTATGAACGAATCCCATTACCAAACCGTTGTATAAGTATATTGCCAATTATATCGACTGGTAAAGCAATGAAAACAAAAATTCTTGCGTTATCACAACATGCTTTTTATAAGTAAAATAATTAGGTCACATGTGACCTACCGTATTTCTTCCATTTGTCCGCGGGCCTCCATTAGCCCGCGGACCTCGAATAACGCGCGGGGAAAAATTAAAAATTGCAAATAACGCGCGGACCTCGTATAGCTCGCGGGGCTAATGTGACGTTTCCGAAACGTATCGGGAACGTATCGGGGAAACTTATCGGAAACGTATCGGAGGAACGGATCGGGGAAACGTATCGGGGGAACGTATTCATCAAATTAAGTCGAAATTCATGAAAAATTCATCAAATTAAGTCGAAATTTATGAAAAATTCATCAAATTAAGTCAAAATTCATCAAAAATACATTAAATTAAGTCGAAATTTATGTCAAATTCATCAAATTAAGTCGACATTAAAAAAAATGCATCAAATTAAGTCGAAATTCATCAAAAATACATCAAATTAAGTCGGAATTCATCAAAAACACATCAAATTAGGTCGAAATTCACGAAAAATTCATCAAATTAAGTCGAAATTCATGAAAAATTCATCAAATTAGGTCGAAATCCATAAAAAATACATCAAATACATCGGGGGAACGTATAGGGGAACGAATCGAAAACGTATCGAAGGAACGAATTCGGGAAACGAATCGAAAACGTATCGAAGGAACGAATTCCAGGAACGAATTGAAAACGTATCGAAGAAACGAATTCCAGGAACGAATCGAAAACGTATCGAAGGAACGAATTCCAGGAACGAATCGAAAACGTATCGAAGGAACGAATTCCAGGAACGAATCGAAAACGTATCGAAGGAACGAATTCCAGGAACGAATCGAAAACGTATCGAAGGAACGAATTCAGGAAACGAATCGAAAGAACGAATTCGGGGAACGAATCGAAAACGTATCGAGGAAACGAATCGGGGGAAATTTTTCCCGTTTGTAATAACCCGCGGACCTCCATTTTTTTGCATATAGCGCTGTAATTATTTTTAAAAACACAAAAAAAAAATCAAATTAGTTCGATTTGCAACACCAGAATCTATTTTTTCTAATTTGAAGTAAAAGCCGAAAAGACATGTATTTAATTACGAAGTTTTATGCCAAATCAATTGGTTGTAAATAAATCAGTTAACAAACTTTCAGAATTCCTACAAAGCTAATAATCAGTTCTATAATAAATTTTAACTTCAAATCCACTCAGGCATAATCGCCCCACGTTTACTCTCCACAACCACAACCCCTCGCAAACATTTCACATTTGATTCCCTTGTGTTGAAAATCAACAGGAGCGAAAGCGAAGCCAGTAAAAAAAAAAAAAAAGTGAATGGCAAAACGACGTCATTGATTTGATTTAATTACCAATTTACCATGGAAAAGACGTAATCCTAGATCACATTGCACCACCAATCTGTCTCTAATACTCTTACAAGTAGAAACTTGCAAGCAGACAGTGAAGCCCTTCGAGCATAGAAATGGCACTTACCGAGATGCAGCAGATGTTTGACCAAACTAAGGTTGTGTTTGAATCGGTTTGAATCGGATTTTTAGACAATTTTTAGAAAATCCGAATCAAACTTTCACTAAAGAACAGCATTTTTAAAAATTTATTTTAGATTTTTGGTGACATTTTGGTATCGTTTTGGTCACGTTTTGGCCACGAACCCAGAAAAGAGCCTTAACGGTGACCGAAACATCACCAAAGAGGCTGCTGTGTTGTTACCACTTCGATTTCTTACGTCTCAAGAGACTTCGCGCAACCTTACAAATTTCTTTCGACTCCTCGAAATTGCTATACCCCCCGTTTTCTTTTCATATCGCTTAATCTGACAAGCTTTTTCAACTGGCAGTAAAACATTAAAGAAGTGTAATGGGCTACTAATAAAAAAGACAACGAAAGGAAAGAAGAAAAAGTAAGAAATCGAAAGGGATCTTCACAAATAACAATCACCAAAGTAGTCGATCTCATTTTAGGCACCTTTCCAAACTTTTTCTTTCTAATTGATCATTTTATCAAATTCTTTTTCCAGAATTATTGCAGGTTGTAAAAGTGTCTCATTTGCTGGCGCTGCATAATTTGCAAACGGGTTACTTAGGGTGTCATTTTCAGCGGTCATAATGATCCCGCAACTAGGATCAATGCATAATCTGGTTTAATATCCATGTACCAAAGCTGATGAGGTCATAGATGAGGGCAGTCTCAGGCAAATGTGACAAACTGACCTCCAAGCATTTAATTACTTGTTTACACATAACCGAAAGATAAATGTGTTGTTCCCTCCCAAATCTAAGAGCAAAAGTAAATGCACATTTTAGCTATAACACATGCACCTTAGATTTGTTGGAATTATACTGTATAATTTTGTGGACTTGAAATTCAGACATCATCTAATGCATAATTTTTTTTACCTTCAAGAATAACCTCAACCATACACCAATTTCCAATTTCAGCTTGAATTTACAAAGATTTTATCCAATAATGTAAGAGTTCTAAGCGCTGAAGAGAATAAATATTTTAATTTTTCAAATGTCAAATTATTAGTGCTGAAATACGGTATGCAACATCAAGTGCTTAGAAAATAAATCCTGTTCGTCTCAATTTCAAATAATTTCATTTGAAATACCGATATTTCAATTTCTAACTGATGCAAAATAAATGATCAAATCAGGAAAACTGTCAAAAAGCAACTTAATAATTCAATAATGTCATTAAAGTGTCATTCTTTCCATTCGCAAACGTAACAGATGATTGGCATTAAAGCAGGATCAAAACCAATAAATTCCAAGTCAGGTTTCAGTGAATCATTTCTACATTTCCTTCCAAGTTCACCAACAACTGGAAAGAGAACATCTTACAACATTAATGAGATACAGACTGGGACCAGATGCACAGAATGGGCAAAAAATTTCAAACCAGTACAAAACAAAAAAAAAAATTATGAGGACAATTCTAATGTTTCATTTCTTAAAGAACTTTCTTTGGGGGATCCTTGACGGTTCGTTATATGTACGACGCCAGCCCAATAGAGCAATACTTGGGTTCCTGCACGATAAGCTGAGGCATCGTAGAAGATCAAGAGAGTGACAAGACCAGAATTGCTTAAATCAAGAACTAGACATTTTTACTGCTTAGAGTTGGTACTCCATAGCCAGCAAACTCTTTTTTTGAAACAAAAAATACAAAAATAATTCGACAACAAAACAACGTTGGACAACAAAAACCTGTTCAAATTCCACCTGTTCTAATTCTGCTAGGATTTGTTTATGCCCTATGAGTCTTATCGAAAGGGGTTTTAGAGAGGAAATTCTCAGACTGTGCGCTATTGGTTTGTGTTGGGTTTTTTTTCTATTCATAGGTTGTTGAAACTGATGTTTAAAAAGGAGTGAGATTGGAGTAAACATTAATAGTACACTCAACCCTCGTTATACGGCCGCTCTTTATACGGCGTTTCGCCATAACGGCCTTGTGCCATTATGCCTAAATTTAGATTTGCGGCCTAATATTTTCGATATACGGCCGAAAATCGGGAAATTCGTTATACAGCATTTTGCCGTAAAGCAAGGGTTGAGTGTATAGTTTTTGGCCACTTGGGTGACCATTGGTTACCCTCTAGTTTTTTTATCCCAATTCTGTAGGAATGTGAGGGGAGTTAATCCCTGTTGTAAAAAAGAATAAAATTTCAGCGTTCATGTAAACTTTAGATTGTGTGGGCGTGTGGTTTCTTTGATTTTGAATCAGGAAAATCCATTGCCATCCAGACTGGAAACTACTTTCAGGAAGATATCCAACATTAGGAGTTGCAGTAGCAACATAGGTAAGGTTGTCAAGTAGTGAAAGTGCAATAATCCAGAAAGTAAGTGTAGTTCATTCTCAGAGGTGCCTAGTCCTAATCTCTAAAGTTTTGTAGTTTGAGGACTGAATAAAGTAGATGTTGCTGCTTTCATTTCTGACTCAAGAGTGATTTATTTGGGTCCAAAGGGTTGGTTAAAAAGCAACAGTGACTTGGTAACTTGGTACAATATAGTTAGATACAAGACTCAACGATCAATAAGTAGTTTGTTGTGTCAAACAACAATTCAGACTACAAACATCATTAGTCGTGTACACGACAGAACTGACTTTGGCGGCCATGCCGTGAGGGTCACATATCCTATTAAATTTTTCAAGAAACGAAAAATATTTGCTTACAGTAATTAAAATTTGTCGTGTTTACTCTTTCTCCGTTTTCAACCTGATCTTCTTACTAATCTAACTTTTATGGTCCAAGGCGATGATTATTCACTAAACTAACAAAATACGCATCTGAATAAACAAAGCTTTATCATCAAAAGCTTCTTTTCACAAAACAAATACACCGTTTGAATAAATTTCACAAACTGTAATTTGCGCTACACTCACTTGTTTTGTGCAATTTAATTATGGCCAATAACTTTTAAAGATTAAAATTAAGTGCAGAGAAATTGAAAATAAAAATCAATAATTTGAGATTCCATCTGAAGTTGCTAGATTAAATATTCCCTTTAGACACAAATAAATCTACCAAAATCCAGATTTAACTTTGAATCAATTTCCACACTATAAATAGTAACAGATAACAGCTGAAGTATTACTGAGATATTTAAAACAAAAAAGCGCGAAATTAACATCCTTTTATTTGCTGTCTAAAAGCCTTCCCGCTCGCCCTCCCCCCTCAAAAAAAACCAATCAGTTGACACAAGATTGAAGTCACTGCAATCACTTCAAATCCATGCGATATGACCCAAGAGCCATAAGCTGTTCAGTTTGTGGATACGATCTTTCATAATTCTCCTTTTTTTTACATCCCTTTTCTCTCACCTTCAATCATGCAAATGATGCGGATAGAGTAAATTCAGTCATTTGGAACAAGTGACGATTCAGCACACTGTAATTCTTGTGGTCACGCAAGACCAAAGCAGTTCCTTCTCTGCCACATCCAATCGATTTAGCAACTCGAAGCATTTTTAACCCCCTCTAACACACATACCATTATTCATACTGAAAGTGAAACCACGCTAATCCCTCCAACGCGAGCTCAGACACATTTTTTAAAACCTGATTCTTGTTTTCAAATTTCAAATTACGAATAGTCAAATCTTATATTCATATTAAATCATTTCATTCGGTAAAGCTAATTCATCTTCTCTCCTTTAAAAGAAAAAAAATCTTTTTGATGTTTCGCAAACTTTTCATTTGACAGCTTAGTCTCAGGATTTGGATTGGAGCACCAAAATGTCTAGACATGTACATGATGAATTACACAATCATTACTTTTCAGTGATTCGCCTTCTTTTCCTGTCTACCTGGTAATTCCCTGGATCCAGCCACATCAATCCACCTCAAGCCGATCAAATGATAAATCAGCAGCACAAAACCTGTCTAATGCTACATAAAGAGCAGGAATAAAAATCAAACAAAAAATAAGAACAATAATAAAAAAATTACACAAACAAACAAAAAACAAAGCCTTCTATCAAATTTCGAAAATATTGTCTCCCGGTTGAATAAAATGTACAAAATCCAGGTTCAAACGAAACCAAACAAAAGTACAAAGAATTCCTTGAAAAGATTCCATTAAATCCAAAAAGGCAACGGAAATAAATAAGAAAACCTGCATTAAACGCACAAAGCTCTTTGCAAATCACAGCCGACAGCCTTCAGTAACATTTGCATCCACACTTATGCTCGGCACGCAGTTAACCTTTCATGTACAAAAGCACAAACTGAAGACACTTCGGTGAAGAATGTAAGAAATTCCTGTTCCACTAAGCCATGTAAATTTACTCTCTTCCTAGGGGAAATAAGGTTTCCCCTTTAATTGGACAAGTGTATTTATTGGCTCTATAAACTCCAGCAACTTGACTTTACCCCCATCTTCAACCTCTGCCAACTAACATCGCATCTGATATAAAAATCAAACGCAGCTTGCGTTATATTAAGTAGATAGGCTATTTACAGGATTCTTGTGGCTTATTAAATCAGTCGAGATGCTAGGGAATAAACTTATTTAAATTATGGAAAGTAAACCAGCCATACAACGTTATTTCATTAAAACTGGTTCAATAAAATATGAATAATGATTGGTGAATTTTCTTCACAATGGCTCGCACAAAAACATCAGCATTCATTACTCAACATAAACATAACACTACCTTACTGTATTAACACTTGTACAGAGTGAGCTAACAATTGAACATATTGCGAGCTGACAGAAGGAGTCGTTTCTCTAAATTTCTAAGTACCAATCGTCATTGTGTACGGCCAAAAAGTCGAGAAATTCCATAACGAATCAGGGGCAACGACCCCTGATTCGTTATACGGCATTTCGCTTTACAGCCAACTTTTCCGGAACCTATCTAGGCCGTAAAGCGAGGGCTGAGTGTACTTGGTTTGTAGTGAGCCTTTCTAAACTGGAGATTGTAAATTTTGCTAAGAAACGAAGCAAAATATTAATTGTATGAATAACAAATAAATGATGTTAAAAGATAAGCATAACGCCCGCATTAACACGTATAATCTTTTCACACTAAAATGTCCACGTTTCTTTAATACATTAAAGGCCAACTTATTACATTATAACGCTCTCAATTCTCACCGGAGTCCAGTGTTGAAGATGGCCCATGAATGTAAAATGTGGTCATCACAATTGCTGGCTACACGCCAGAATTGCCTCCATTCATATAGAAGGCACCACTAGTTTCCATTCAATGTATTGCTAGGTATAGCAATTCAAGCGAAGCGAAATTGAAAAAAGTTGATTTATCTAGGTCAAACTCCGAAATGAAAACATTCCCCAAAGAAATTTAATAATTGGCAAATAAAATAAAAATCAATAAAAATAAATTCGAAGTCAACAAGGGGAAAAAAAAACAAATAAAACATTAGAGCAATATCGATTTGATTTCCAACCAAGACCACACATTTAGTAATTGCCTCAGCTAATTCTCCGAGGCAACACTGGATTTATTTACAAGTTTAGACTTCGATAAATTAACTAATTCGACAAATCACAGCACTAAAAGCAGTAATTTTCTCAATTTTATATTTTTTCCAATATATTTCTGGTGATTCGCATTCAACAATAATTTCTAGTCAATAGATAACCCCGGAATGTTCTTGAGCACCTAAATATCGACTGATCTTTCAGTTACTGGCCCTTTTTCCTTTACTTTTAGTAAATCAAAAGCTTTACTCTTAATACCCTCGCTCATTCAATCCAAATCGAATAGACTTTAATTTAGAGTTATCACTTTTCGATCTCCTAACCTTTCCCATCACTTCCTTTGAGAATTAAAGAGGAAAGAAGGAAATGGACTCTAAAAGACTTAATGGAAAACTCTTCCCCTCTCCTCTTTTAGCTAATTTTTCTGTTATACCTACAATTATAACGCCATTAAACATTCTGCTGTACGATTTGATCACCACCACCGCCGCTACTGCGTCTGCGTAGATTCTTCAAAATCAAGATATCTTAAAATCCACTCAAAACTACATCAAACTTTCGCTCATTAATCTAATGAGCTGGTGTTTTTAACGCTCAAGTACAAGTGAAAACTGCAAGGTAAACATCTAAAAACACATGTGGTTTTTTGTTTTAATTTTTAATTTTTAAAGTTTGTTTAAATTTTTAAAGTTTTAAAGTTGAATCGAAAATCGTAATTTTCCAGCTGTCGTTACGTTTTTATTGCGGATGCTACAACAGATTGTGATAATATGCTATCTGGGGTTGTTGAGAATGTATAGTGCTACAGTTTTTGAACATCTTTAATGTTTTGTTTACATATCGGAAACTTTTAGAGCATAATAAGGAAATAAGAAAGTGTAATAAAGCGTTAAAACTCCAAAAATTTAGAGTTAATGTGGTATTGCGATACCAATTGGAAATTTGCAAACTCGTGCATTAAAAAAACTGACTTTTTTATTGACATCATTAATGTCAACAATGTTGACATTAATGGATGATGAGTGAAAATATGTTGACTCAACATATTTTCACTCATCATCCATCCAATATCCATAAATTTTTAATGCACGGATGAAGAGCATTAAGGAATCAAGTTTAGGCAAAATTAAAATTCAAGTGGTGAAGTATAGATTAAAGAGATTCAAAATTCCATTTTGTCTGCACGGATAATTCACTAATAAAGCACAAGACGATCTTTAACCTTCATGTAGATTTTGTCTATTAAAATGTAATTAAATACAGTAATGCATTATGGAAAGGCGATATTGCTTTCACTTTTCTTAAGATTCTTCAACAACTTTGCTGTAACAAAGCCTGACTGAAATAAGCCTGAATGGACCATTCCAATGGCCATTTCTATGAAATTTGAATTAACGCTCGAGATAGGAGACACAAGAGTACAATTCCTCTTTCCACCCATAATACATTAGGCTTAATTATTTACATAGAATAATGCACATTGAAATTCGTTAAGCCTCGGAAATTATTACATATTGGATAACCAATATTAGATACAGTGATGAGTGTGATTGCCAAATAATAAATCCACCAATAAATTATTACCGCCACAAACTGAATAAGTTTGTGAAAAATTCATTCCGCTAAAACTGTTGGACGAGAAGAATTCCTCACTACATTTCCAATAAGAATTTTATTACTGCAATTTCAAATCTATCTCTCACGATTCACATGCTTCTTCAAGAATTCTTTGAAATGAATTTAAATTTACCTTAACCTTTTAACTTGAATTTCTTTTACTATTGCCACATTCATTAATCTGTTGCTGGGATATTCCGTAACCGATCAAATTAAATGTTAAAAATAAAATGATTTCATTCTGTTTTGATAAAGCTTAAGACAAACTATAAGCAGCTTGTTCTGTAAGTATCTTGGAAACGAACAAATATAGAACTCGCTTCTAGGACTAAAAGAAAGCCGACCATTCATTTGTTCTCTATAGACGTATGGATCACCAAGATCAAGAGATACTTGTGTCGCAAAGTGCTAACGTTTTCAAAGTAGTACTTAAAGTAATCTTTCAGTAATTCCGTACTCAAACAAAATTTGACTAAAATCTTTTCCCTATAAATATAAATTGGTAGTAAAAAGAAAGAAAAGAAAAAATGAGATGAGAATTCAAACACGCAGCTCCTGAAACAAACCATATTCCACTGACATTTACAGCCTGCTGATGACCTAAATTAAAATGCTTTCTGATCTTAAATTTATAAGGGAAAAATAGCTTTCCTCATATGTAAATAATTGCACTAAATATGTAAGCACTTTCATTTCTTACATTATTGATACGCTTTGCAAACAGCTGGCAATGTTTCTTCGCTTTACATTTTTAATTCAAAAAG
>JAQIXU010001912.1:0-14442 GCA_034701245.1 Strigamia transsilvanica | reverse complement strand
TTTTTTGTTGTTACATTTTTGCATAATTGGATTTTTGTGATTTTTGGAATTTTCTTTTGTTTTTATATTTTTGCATAATTGGATTTTAGTGATTTTTGGAATTTTTTGTTTTTACATTTTTGCATAATTGGAATGTAATGATTTTTGGATTTTTTTTTGTTTTTACATTTTTGCATAATTGGATTTTAGTGATTTTTAGAATTTTTGGAATTTTTACATTTTTGCATAATTGAAGTTTTAGTGATTTTTGGAATTTTTTACTTTATAAAACTCATGGTTTGTTTATTTATGTGTAACAACATGTCACGAAGGGTCGTAATAACTAGAATAAATAATCAAAGTAAACAAGTTGGTATCAGACAAGGTAATGACTGTTGACATTTTAATGAATTTAAAACTTAACCTTCCGTACTGCAAACTTTAAAATTAAGTGTGCACAAATGTGGAGTTGTTCTGTGTGAAAAAATGCACTTAAATGTGCAAAAATATAATTTTAAATATCAAAAATATCAAAAATGCATATTCTATATAGAAAAATGCACTTTTAACACTCAAAAATACATTTTCAAGACCAAAAATGCATTGTTACATGCAAAAATGCATTGTTATATGCAAAAATGCATTTTTATATGTAAGATTTTACATGTTAAATTTGACATTTAGACTGGTTTAAACATCGAGATCGGTCTTTCGAACATCGATGTCTCCCAATTAGTTCAGATAATCAACATTCTACCATATTGTATTTCCCAACCAAATAATGGCTAGACAATGACAAAAAAAAGTAAAATTGATTTGATATCATATCAAACTCAACTATTTGTGCACCACATTCACCACTTTATATCTATGCCAACAGGAAGTCCCAGCAGTTAATGTAATACCAAACAGTTAAAACCCAGATTCCATTTCTTGGAACTTGCTTTCCAACAAAAGAATGTGGTCTGCAATAAAAACTGAAAGGACATATTGTTTATTTACCAGGTTGGCACCATAGTGAGAATCGTTGGATGATGAACTGATGGAGTTGATGCAGCAATTGTTTTGCCATGGCAATTCTTCTTTTGATGGTATCAGGTAAGGAAATGTGCTGTAATTGTGCTTTCTTTTCTGATGGATGGTGTTTTTGAGCGTTTCTTTAATCAATTGACTTTCTATCTGCTGCACCTGGTTGGAAGCAGAGGGTGAAATTGGTCCATGATATGTACAGATGTCGGTTGGGGGTGAAGAGGCAAGTGCTGGATCTGGAAAGTGCATGGTGAGATCATGGCAATTGTCTGTGAAAAGAAGAAACAATGTTTTGTAGTGAGTGCAGGTGCAGGTGTGAGTATGCAGCAGTACAGTACAGCAGGGCCGGCCGGGCAATAAGCGGGGCCTTCTGCGAATGTTCTTATGCGGGGCCTGATTTCGATTATGTTGTGTCCTAGTAGCAACAACCAGTCTGACTCGAAAATCCTCTAAGATAACACTTCTCAGCTCTAATCCACAACAGCAGTAATGTATCCAACCTTTGGACACATGAAAAATTAAGGCGACGTTTTTGTTACGTTCAGATCACATTTTGGACACAAAACCAGAAAAGAGCCCAAAACGTGACCGTAACGTCACCAAAGAGCCCAAAACGTGACCGTAACGTCACCAAAGAGCCCAAAACGGACCGAAACATCACCAAAGAGCCCAAAACGTGACCGAAATGTCACCAAAGAGCCCAATGGATGAAAAGTACCAAAGTACCATGGTAAATTTATTGGAGTGGTATTACCAAATAAGGGCCCAGTACCATGTACCAACCCAACACAGGAGCATTCAATAATAAGTCATGTATTTCACTTATTTTTATTCATTTAAGCAAACTTTAAGTATTTGCTTAACTAATTTGAACTAGATGACAGAAAAGGGATCAAAGATGGTGGCTTCATGCGGTCATCTGTCTTTTCCACCACGGCTAAGGGTCTTTGGAAGGTTGCATATCTTCAAATAACTGTGGATCTGATCTCACCTATTTCTTTATATTCTTGATGTAAGATTGCAACTGGTGGGTACAATCCATATAAATAGAAAGTTGGCAAACCAATTTTTGTGTGGGTTAAGTATTCGAAAGGGAACATTAACATAACGGTTAAAAATAGTCTTATTCTTCCTTACTTTTACCTTGATTGTCATCTGGCAGATAAGTTTTATCACTACTACCCACAGGATGTCAATTCTGACCTGACTTGCAAGTTAAACTACACGTGCAGGATGATTCATGAAGACCCAACAGAGCACAGTATCAAATTAGTCTCAATACAACTAGCTGGCTTCTATTGCTTGCAAGCACTGACTGCTACCATTGACTTCTGTTTACAGTAATATCCTGGCTGGCCACTCACTATCCACTACAGAGAACTCCCTTAGACTGGCCATAGGTGGGTCCACCAAAAGGTGCCCAATCTAGAGGGACTTTTAGTATTGCCAGGTATTAGATGGGTCCGAAAGGAGTGCCCGGACTCAAGACTTTAATGGACATTCCACAGAACCCTCCTTGCTAGGGCCAAGCAGGACCGTCCTCAGAGGCGGGTCTACATAGGGACTAATAGGGCTTAAGCCCTGGGCCCCAAGTGTCAAGTGCCCACAAAAATTAAATTATTATCGTAAATATATTTCAACTCTGATTTTGATGTTATTAAAAATGAATTTTAAACCCCAATTTAAAGATTCTTAATCTAACAAAAAATGGGGCCCCATTGAACTTCAATAAGCCCTAGGCCCCGAAAAACCTAAATCCGCCTCTGGCCATCCTAATACTGTACTTTCACGCGCCTTGGGCTAAAAATGTCAGCTGCCCTTTGTTATACTCATCATACTGCACAGCGTGGGAGGTGTCTGGTGCCCTTCGGTGCCCGGCGCCCAGGGGCCACAGCCCTTTTAGTTCAACGATTAAGATGGCCTTGGGGCCGTGCTGTGCCGGTGTGTAGGTTGTGCTTAATTATGAGGGCGCCATTTTAGGACAATAGTACAGTTTTATGCAATATTTGGGTGCTGAAATACAACTTTGCACAAAGGCGCTTCTTACCCTTGGACCATATTGGTATGGCCTCCTGGGAATGCCTTAACTGTAAATATTTAGCATCCAGGGGCGGTTTTAGGGGTAGGCGAGCTAGACTTTTGCCTACGGCTTAGTGCTTTGAGGGGCCCTGTGACTGCGAAGTCCTGAGGACCCCAAAGGCGGTTTTAGGGGTAGGCGAGCTAGGCTTTTTCCTAGGGCTTAGTGCTTTGAGGGGCCCTGTGACTGAAAAGTCCTTAGATCCCAAAGGCGCCAGTTTTTCTTTCAATGAAAATCATGCCCAATATTTATGGGAATCTTCTATTCTGATTTAAAAAAATGTTTAATACTTACATGGAGCAGCTGCTGCCGGTTGATTATTGTCCGTTTCTATTGCGGGTATCTGGTAACCTACGGTGTCAATTCCATTAATGTAATTGAAGTCGCTTATGGCTAACTCCGATGTTGCATATTGATTCTCGTCGAAGGAGTAGCCACTGTGGAAGAAAGGCTTGGGATACATGGTTAACATCCCACTTTCTTCGGGGGTGCTGGAAGGTGACCTAGCAATAGAAAAGACAAATACGAATTTTATTCATTTGCTAAAACAGAATCAGGGGTGAAAGTTAACTGGAACCCTCCGGTAACAAAGAAAAGTAATAGTCGCAGGAAAGAAACCGATAAATACTACGCTAACTTGTGGGAATTATTACAATTGTATTATTATTTCAGTACCATGTCATAAATTACTGGTATATTGTAGTTAATTTACATTATTTCGCATTTTTAAGCCTAATGGTAGGCTAAATAAGGACTGGAATTAGAAAATCGTCTGCGCAGGATGGGATGCGTAGTTTGAATTTAACATCAAGCTACCGGGTGCAAACTGTAGTGTCCACAGTAGAAGCAATGCAGGGAAACAAAAATTCCTGCTGTTGACCTAAATGTGAACTTCAACTCTTAAGTTGAAGAAAGCACGCATCGCAAGGACAAATCCTTGCAGCCAACCAATCAGAATCGACCCCAACCTTTTCGGAACAAAAAGTCCATGTTTGGACACAACAAAAATCGAACCAAACACTAAAACAGTTGTTAAATCAATGCAATGTCAAGCATCAAATTAAATTCTTTATTTACTTTTTATTATCTTTCTTTGTAACAATATACGATAAATAAACACGGAACTTTCAAGTTTGTTTTCGCGGCCCATCCATAAGTCACCGTGAATCCATGCGGCCCTTGGTCTTAACAAGTCTGTGTACTATGGCATTGGTCCCCAACCCCCGGGCCGCGGACCGGTACCGGTCCGTGGATCAAATGGTACCGGGCCGCCCAAGGCCCTGCTTAAAAATCAAAATTACGTAAAAAAAAATTTTTAGCTCTCAACCTCCCTTAGTTGAATTTTCTACGGCCTTTGGATGAGGCGACATTTCAGAAAAACAAGGAAATGAGGGAATGACGTCTATTCTTAGACCATAAACGAGTCATAACCAACTGTAATTTCCAAATTTCCAATACAGCGGGCCGTGGTAAAATTATCAAACGTTGACCGGTCCGAGGCGGTAAAAAGGTTGGAGACCGCTGTACTACGAGACCAGTCACTTCGTTGCCGAAACGATCTTCAACGAAATGACCGGCCCAGAAAAACTACGCAACATGTTTGTGCGGTTTCTAGTTATCGATGAATAGAATAAATAAGCAAATAGCGAACTGTTTGCCCGCCGCCTATCTTGCAGAATTAGGTCAAACGGTTTGTGGAAAGTGTTAAAATAAGAGGGCGTGCAACATAAACCTAGACCGTTGCTCACGTTCAGAGGAGACTACACCAATTTCCAAATCACGTTAGAGATATTTATATTTATTTCATTAAAAAAAGAGGGTTACGTGAAGTGTTAAAGGTGAAGGTGTGCAATTTGTAAGTGTGTCATACTAGTCATAAAGTGTTGAATTGATGGTGTTTAAGTGTGTTTTTTGATTTATAGTGCTGATAATGATTGAGTTTTAAGTGAATTTATGGTGGGAATTGGTAACATTAGAGTGGTTTTATTTCTGTGCTGCAAATCACAGATTGATTAAGGAAATAGAAACAAAATGGTAGGTGATTTTTTTTTTGGTGTTGGAAAAAAGTTGGATTTGCCATGTTGTTGGTGGATGGGTCAAATATGAAATTGAGCTATCAAAGTTGACTTAAGAGAAGGCAAAAATCACAAAAACAAAAGGAAAAACTGATCCCTGTGGATAATACTACTAAGAAAACAATAGTTGAAAAAACCATGGGGTAACAACCAGAAGACAGGCAGCAGCAAAAGAGCAGAAGCGCTAAAAAAGGTTGTAGGAACGTTCAGAAAACGTCCTAAAAAGGTTCACAAAATGTTCCAAAATCAGGAGTACGTAAGGGGGAGAGTGGGAAAGGTAGGTTTTATTGGAAACCACTGAAGATGATTCTCAATCTTTTTAAGATGGTGTACCTGTTAGTAGTATACAATATGTGTACCAGTAGGTCAAAACAAAGAATCCAAAAAAAAAAAAATTAAAATCTCCGCAGATTCCAGTCAAAAATCACAAAATCACCAAATCCAACACTAAAAATCCATAAAAATTAAACATTATTGTCCCCAAAAGTATCAAAATTGCCACAAATAAAACCAAAATTCCATTCAAAAAGTGAAAAAAATTCCCCCGAAAAATTAAAAACTTTAGTGAAATATCAAAATTCCCTTCAAAAATCACAAAATCAAACACCAAAAATCCAAAATACAGACAAAATCTCCTCAAAAAAAAAATATATATTCCACAAAATATCAAAAATCCCATTCAAAATCCACTTATCACCTACCGGTAGCTCGACATTCCCATACCGGAACTGCCGGATTACCCATTAGGCCAAGTAGGTACCGGCCAATGGGCCCCACGCCTTTTAGAGACCCCGCGACAAAGAATCAAAATAATTGATTTTGAAAAAGAACTTTACCGGTTCTGATAAAACAGTGCCAGCATCGCAATCGCACAATACCTTTTGAAAATATCAATAGGCGCGTTCAATCTTAAGTTTATAAACGGATTATTCCGTTTAGTTCGTTCAATTACAAGGATTTGTTCTCCTTGTATCACAAACCTGACGTCACATAAACGATTAATTGGCAACGAGAAATTCCAGGTTTTTCGTTTAATAAAATTGGTTTATCAAGATTTTGTTGTTCAAAACGTATTAGGATACAATTTGCAAAGTCCAAAAACGGGCCCCCGAGACTTCGACGGCCTAAGGACCTCTACAAGGGTTAATCCGGCACAATTAACAATCAAACTACATGAAATATAACTTTTAAATTAATAACTCATTCAAAAACCGATTTGCAACAAGCCCACAAATTCCACATTTCCCTCTCCACCACTGCAATATATTGTCTTTAAAATAGGCCTATGCAACTCACACCCATAAACATGTCTCCCAACATGATTGAGGTTTAAGGTTAAGGTTTTTCCTTTATGCTTTAAGCCCTAACCCAACTGAAAATATCACTTCCAAAAACAACATTTGATTATCCCAACAATCAAAACACAATCAAATCTCATCCAAATCTGCTGACTGATTCTGGCTTTGCTGCAAGGCCAAAGGTTTGCTCAACAGGTGATAGCAAAATCTGGATTATCTGCAGAAAAACTGTCACTTTTGTCCAATAAAATGCAATCGCCACATGTGTGTGTTACATATGCATCTGCTTGTGTTGGGTAAGAGTTGTGCTATCAACAAATGAGTTAAAAATTGGCATAATCATCGAGTGGTATCTGATTTGGATTTGGAGTGAGGTTTAAAGGTGCAATGGCTGTACAGCGGGATTCTGCAATAGACCTAGTTAAAGCCCGATTTAGGCGCCATTTTGATTGGGTAGTTGATGGAATTTGTAGGATTTGGAGCCTAGTTTGGGTGTTTTCGACCCCGTTTTAGGCTCTAGGGTCGAAAGGTTTATTTGGTTTTAATTAGTTGTTCATAGACAGGTCTTTTTTAGACCAATTAAGGCCTCGTTTGGTTGTTTTTAGACCGATTTTGCGTGTTTTTAGGTTAATTTAGACGTTTTTAGGCCGTTTTTAAACCGGATTTTTTTCTTGAGGTTTTTAGGCCGGATGGTTATATTTTTTTTTAGGTTTTAAAACAATATTTATGCCCGGTTTGGTCGTTTTTAGACCGAGTTTGCATTCTTTTAAACTAATATAGGCAATTTTAGACCGAATTTCGGTCTAAATTTACACCGGATGGTTTTTTTTGAGACTTTTACACCAGATGATTATGTTTTTTAAGCTTTAAACCAAAATTTAGACCCAATTTGGTAGTTTTTAGACCGTCTTTGCATTCTTTTAAACTAATTTAGGCAATTTTAGACCGAATTTTGAACTAAATTTACACAGGATATTTTTTCTTGAGATTTTAGATCACATGATTATATTTTTTTTTAGGCTTTAAACCAAAATTTATGCCCAAATTGATCGTTTTTAGACCGACTTTGCATTCTTTTAAACAAATTTAGGCAATTTTAGACCGAATTTCGGTCTAAATTTACACCGGATTTTTCTCAAAGCTTTAGACCAAAATTTTATTTTTTTTAGACTTTAAACCAAATCCTAGGCTTTATTCCAACGATTTTAGACCGACTTTAGTCGAATTCTGTTGCCCAACACCACCACCAGGACGCATCATCCCTCTCCCCCATACAACGAACCCACAAGTGTTAATTGATCAAATTGAACTTTACTATCGCGAGAATTGCACGCGTGGGCGTCAAATTGCGTTGGAGTAGCCCGCACCCGCCTTGACCTTTGACATTCGAGCTCGCAAACCGCCTCGTCCACCTTCCCCCGCCCCGAAATCAAACTCGAAATGAACTCGCTCTGAATAAATAAATAAATAATAAACAAAACAAAAATGGCCGACGCGCAAAAATTTTTTCCATTTTCGCACGGAAAACGAGGCTAATTAGCATATCCGTCCGTGTGACGTCACTTATAACCCACCCCCGCGTTTAAATAAATTTAAAAAAATCAATTACGGCGTTGTGGCCTTGGAAATACGTCATATTGACGTCACAAAATGAGCAATAGGTGGGGCTGATGGGAGAAACCTTAGAACTTTACTTCCCTCTTGGAGGACCTTGGTTTGATTATTTTTGCTTTCGTTTTTTGTTTGGAAATTAAAAATGGCGGATTTCAAAATGGCGAATTTTTTTTTTTTTTTTTTTTTTTTTTGGTGGATCGACCTCGTGTGGTCAGTTTTCGATTGGTTTTTGAGTGCTGTGCGTCAAAGTGACGTCACGTGACCTTTGGATGGTCGATAGTGAGGTTAGGAGTGTCCCTGAGTGCGAGATGGATTCGGGAGGGAAGGGGTGATGAAGGTGCTTGGAAGTGGAATTTTTTTTGTTTTTGATAATTGGGATAATTGGAATTTTTAGGTTTTTTTTTTAATTGGAGAAATAACCGATTTTGGATGGAATTTTTGTGGTTTTTGGCTAAAAAATGATGTTTTTAGCACTTTTGATGAGATTTTTTGATTTGTTTCCATCAAAAACGACATTTTTTTCACTTTTGATGATGTTTTTGTCGTTTTTGATTGGAATTTTCATAATGTTTTAATCATAAACGATGTTTTTCTCACTTTTGATGACATTTTTTGTATTGTTTCAACCAAAAACGACATTTCTTTTTAATTTTTAATGACAATTTTGTCGATTTTAGTGAGAATTTTCATATTGTTTTAATCATAAACGACATTTTTGTCACTTTTAATGAGAATTTTCATATTGTTTCAATTAAAATTGATATTTCTGTCACTTTTAATGAAAATCTTCATATTGTTTTACTCAAAAACGACATTTTTGTCACTTTTAGTTAGAATTTTCATATTGTTTCAACCAAAAATATTATTTTTGTCACTTTTAATGAAAATTTTCATATTTTTTCAACCAAAAATGACATTTTTGTCACTTTTAATGAGAATTTTCATGTAATTTTCAACCAAAAATGATATTTTTGTCACTTTTAATGTCATTTTTGTCGTCTTTAATGTAATTTTTCTCATTTCCAATCTCGTTTCCATCATTTCTAATGACAATTTTCACATTATTTCAACCAAAAACAACACTTTCCTCACTTTTAACCCCAATTTCCACATTATTTCCTCCAAAAACAACACCCCCCCAATCCCAAACCTCCCATGAAAACAAACACCCAAACAAAAACGAAAAAAAAAAACAATTAAAACGAAACAATAAATCCATTATTTATCCAAAATAAACAAAAACTCACTTTACAGCCCATTAAAACACCTCCAAACCAGGCAAATGGGTTAAAACAATGAAATAACAGCCATTAAACATGATTTACCTCATTTAAATCCAAATTCCAAACCAACAAAAATCAAATTTCAAACAAACAACACACCGAAACCCTAAAAACCGAATCACATCTTACCTGTTGCTCGTCGCTACAGAAATAACAGGCAACTCGTGTTAGCGGTTGGCCGTGGTATAAACGCCTCACGGCGGCGCAGTTGGACACTAATGCAGCCAGCTTGAGGAAAAGCCTCAGCCAGCACACTGCACTCGGTTGGCTCGCATCGCCGCGCGCTGTATATATATCCTCCTATTCCTACGCATGATGTCACTTTGCGGCGCCGCGATTGGTCGTGACGTTGCGCGACGTCACGCGGCGATTGTGAACATCGCGGAAGTATTTTGATATTTTTTCGTGTTTTCTTTTTTGAGTTTTGTGAGAGTGATAAGATTGGTATTGGACTTTGTCCACGAGTGGGAGTGATTTTTATTTGTTTTTATTTCTTTTATTTTTTTTTTGGTGGTAATGCGAGTCGGAGTGGTAAGTGGAGACGGTTTTTGAGATTGAAAAGGGTTATTAAAAAAATGAAGGAGGTTTTGGACAATTTGAACGTAGGAGGAGGATGATGATGATTGTATGAGGTCATTAAGTTTTACTTTGATGTGATTAAAAAGTTTAAAGGGTTATGGTGATAAATTGTGTTTTATGGGGTGTTGAGTGAAGGTGGTGGAAAATGTGCTGATGGAGCGTTTTTGGGGGAAGAAAATGGGTAAGATTTGAGTTTTTGATGGTTTTTTGATGGTTTCTTTGGTGTTTTTTGGTTTTTTGGGGGGGAATTTTTTGGGTTTTTGGGGATTTTTGGGGGGGTTTGGTTTAGGGTAATGAATTTTTTTTTAATGCTGAGTTATTTAGATTTTTGGTTTTCATGAAGGTTTTTTTTTTTTTTTTTTTTTTTAGGTTTTTTTGGGTTTTTTGGGTGTTTTTTGGGGATTGTTTTGGGTTTTTGGGGGTTTGATTTTGGGTAGTGAATTTTTTTTAATGCTGGGTTATTTGAATTTTTTTTTAGGTTTTTTTTAAGGTTTTTTTGGACTTATTAATTATTTTTTTTAGGTTTTTTGGATTTTTTGGGTTTTTAGGGGGTTTGGTTTTGGGTAGTGAATTTTTTTAATGCTGGGTTATTTGAATTTTTGGTTTTCATGAAGATGTGTTTTTTTTAAAAAGTTTTTTGGGGGTTTGGTTTTGAGTAGTGAATTTTTTTTAATGCTGGGTTATTTGAATTTTAGGTTTTCATGAAGATTTGTTTATTTTTTTTAGGTTTTTTGGTGGGTTTTTTGGTTTTTTATGGGTTTTTAGGTGTTTTTTTTGGTTTTTGGGGAGTTTGGTTTTGGGTAGTCAGTTTTTTTTTAGGTTTTTATTTTTTTTGGTTTAATTTTAAGTTTTTTTGGTTTTTTAGTTCTTTCTTAAAGTTTTTGTTTTGATTACTGAATTTTTTTTAATGCTGGGTTATTTTATTTTTGGGTTTCATGCAGATTTGATTTTTTTAAAAGTTTTTTCTAGGTTTTTTTTTATTTTTTTTTTTTTTGGTTTTTTTAATCTAGATTTTGGATATTTAAACATTTTTGCTTTTTTCAAATTTTTTTCCTTTATTTGAATCACTTGAAATTTTTTGGGTTTTTTTGATGAATATTTGATTTTTGGAATTTTGTTACAAAAAGTTTGTTTTTTGAATTTTTTTAGTTTTAATTTTTCAAAAAAAAAATTGGTCTTGGTTTTATAAATCTTTGGGAAAATTAAATTAAATTGATAAATTATGTAGCTTAAAAAAATTCATGCTCTAAAACTTAAAAAAAAGTGAAATTTTTTATCATAAACTTTCTTTTTTGTAAAAAAAGTGAAATATATGGACATTAAAAAAATCAAATCCCAAAATTTAAATCATTTCATCAGAAAATTGAAAATCATTTTATTCTTTATCTAAAAAACAATTTAAAAAAAAAAACCATACCATTCTTTATCTAAACATATTTTTAAAAAAAAACATTTTCCCATTAACTTTTTAAAACAGAAAAACTCAAATAACCAAACCTCACAGTCAAAACAATGCAAATTTCTTGCCCAACAATTGACAAAACCAAAACACTTGTTCTAAAAAACCAAACAAACACTCAAATCATAACAAATGAAAAACTTGATATTTCAACCACTGTGCCTCTACAGTTTGACATTTAAAAACCTATTTTTTGCCCCCTTGAGCTTCCCTGCAATCCACCAACAAAATAATCCCCAAAATCCCCAAAATGAAACAAAATTCACACAAATAATTTTTCTACCATTTTCTATTTTCCATTTTGACACTGATAAAATCACTGAATATAACTTTTACTTAATTCACCATAAAAAAAAAATTAAAAATCAAAAAATTAAAATTTTTTCTTTTCGGGTCAAAAAAGTAAAAACATTTCAAATAACAAATCACAACTTTCCCAAAACTGATTTCCAACCAACAATTTTTCATACACTTGCCTTGCTTCTTCTGGCACTGTTGAAACATAGTTGTAACACAGTTGCTGTAGTTCCATTATTGGTAAATGGTTGAAACGTGTTTGTTGTTGTTGTTCCATTGTTTGCAAATGGTTAAAACACGATTGTGGCTCCATTTTAGTCGCTACTTCTGTTTTATATGCTCAAATGTTGATTAATCATGAAAGTATTGCATTAGGTATGTGATAACAATTATCCAATGTCCACAACAGATAATCATCAAGAGTTTTATAATAGATCAGTTTTAATTTTGGATTATTGGGTAATCGTCTATTATATTTAATGATATGACTTTATTTCACAACTGTATTCACACATTGCATAATGTTAATCAAGTTTACTCATTTTATTTATTTATTTATTTATTTATTTATTTGTTTTGGAAAAACTGAGAGTGGATTGAGTTTGTGATTCTTTAGTCGCGACAGCTGGTGTCGATTAGCACCGCCTCCACTCAGATTTACAGTCTCACAGGGTTTTTCGGGGCCCTGAAAAAAAAATTTGGAAAATAATTTGTTTGATATTTTTTTTTTAATTTGGGGGCCCCTAAAAACTCGGAAGCAGGGGCGGATCTACATGGGGACTAATAGGGCTTAAGCCCTGGGCCCCAAGTGTCAAGGGCCCACAAAAATAAAATTATTATCATAGTTTTTTAATACTTTTTCATTAACAATGAGCACTTATCGTATAGTAAAAAATAGTCAATATTAATAATATTTAGGAGGTGCCATAGGCGCGAACCTTGGGTATCCGATATTTAGGGGCCTCAAAATCCGAAAACCAATTTTTTTCTTCAAAATTCTTATTTGGGCCCCCTAAAATACACCTCTGGGGCCCCAAAATTACAACAACAAAAAATATTTTCCCCAAAAATAATTGTAAATTTTTTTTTAGATTAGGGCCCCAAAAAAGACTGCGAGAATGACCTCCAGAGTCCAGACTGTAAATAAGTCTTTGGGGCCCCCAAGTCACACTGCGCCCAGGTGCCGATGTCAGAAGCGATAGTAGCAGCAGCAGCGGTGGCTTCAGTGCCGACAATGGCGATGATGACGGCAATACGGGCGAGCCCCACGCTCAGAGGGGCCCCACACCGCAAATATTACAAACCTTTGCAAATATTTTGGGGCCCCACTAATAACTTTTTCCCGAGGCCCCACAAAAGTTTACTGCGGCTTGGGGCCCCTGTTGTGGCGGGGGCCCCGCCGCCTAAGCCTCATTAGCTTCATAGTAGATCCGGCTTTGTTTACGCCGTCAAATTTTCTCACCAGGGATAAACCGCGCGTCACAAATTGCACCTTTCGCACTTGTTTATCCCATAAATCGAGATTAATTACCGCTTATTTTGTGCTAATATTTCACTTCAACTCGTTCTCTATCTACAGACGAGATCCTTGAAATCCCGCACTAAATGTCAAGGAGTTTAATAGGTAGCAGAAGTAGCCATCTTGACTTTTAACCTTTAATTGATGTTGTTTGATATATTAAATTTTTTCTTTTTTTTTTTAAATTTTAAAAAAGGGTTGTCGAATTAGTCATGCGCCATTTTCTTCCCTTTACCCTTTCTCCATTTCTCCACCTCTTTTCTTAGTAATTTTCAATTTCGTCACTAGGATTGACGTCAGCAATTTTTTTTTTGTATTTTGAAATTGATCATTTTATTCCATCTGTCGGCACTTAGCTCATTTACATCCAAGTTGAGACGTCACGCGAAGGAAATCGTGAGTTTGGTTCGATTTTCCACCGCAGGGGTATGCAAAAATACCGTTGCACGTGACCCTGTCGGCCTGCTGATCATCCATCATGGCGACGCCCTTCATACACCTGTAAGAATGATTAATTTTCTGGGAAAATGGAACAGCCTTTGCATGCCAACACTTGCTCAAATGTCAGATTTTAGCATTTCTAATTTTTAGGTTTAAAAAAAATGAATAAAAGTCGGGGTAGGTTTTTGTTTTGATGGATTTTGATGCTTCTGTTTTCAAGGTTGGATGTTTTTGTCTTGGGTTGCTAGGAAATGTAGTAAAAGTTGTAATGAAGTATTGTAGGAATCAGCAGGGGAAATTTAGGCCTAAATGGTGTTTTTAAAGTGTAGGTTTGGGGAAGTTTAGGTTTAAGTGAGATTTGGGGAAGTTTAGATTTTAGGTGAAGATGGAGATGGGGGAATTGAATGATTTTTTTAGGTGGATTTGGTGTGGTTGTGTTGGCTGGTTTAATCTGAGAAGAATTTGGGAGAGTTTTGATGGATTTTTATGGGTTTTGGTAGATTTTGGAAAATTAAGAATGAGGGAATTTAAGAAAATTGTTAGATATTTAAGAAAATTTGTTAGAAATTTAAGAAAATTGTTAGATATTTAAGAAAATTTGTTAGAAATTTAAGAAAATTTGTCTGAAATTTAAGAAAATTTGTCTGAAATTTAAGAAAATTTAAAAAATTTAAGAAAGTTTAAGAAAATTTAAGAAAATTTAAGAATTTTAAGGAATTTAAGAAATTTAAGAAAATTTAAGAAATTTAAGAAAATTTAAGAAATTTAAGAAAATTTAAGAAATTTAAGAAA
>JAQIXU010001911.1:0-14448 GCA_034701245.1 Strigamia transsilvanica | reverse complement strand
AAAAAATGCATTTTAAACAGCAAAAAATGCATTTTAAACAGCAAAAAATACAAAAAATGCATTTTAAACAGCAAAAATTGCATTTTTAAGACCATGCTTAACGTTTTGTTGTGTTTCAACTTACCCTTTATCATATAATTCACAATAGGGTAAGTACAATGTCCGAATAAATTCCCATACGTCGTCGTACTGCCAATCTAATACAGGTGACACACGAACAAATTTCGGCCAATCAGAGTCAGTGTCTTGAAACGGCAGTGCATCAGCTGTAAGAATTACAATCAAGTTTAATATTAGTATGTAAAAATAAAGTATCACTATAATCTAATTAACCAGAATGTGGATCGCTTCTTCGTGTTCCCATAATCGCCGTAGTGATTTCGGAATGACACGTTTTCATCTGTTTCAACGCGTCTTTAACCGACCCAGTCAGAATTGTCAGATTGAAGTCGTAACGCGCAGTTGACTGTTGAACGAATTGCTCGACTTGAGGAAACGGCGATTTATCGCGAATGTAAAGTACCCGCAGCTTCTGATCTTGTAACAAGCAATTTTTCTGCGCTACCACGTAAACCAAGTGCAAAAGAACGGTGCAGTCCTTCCCACCGTTAAAACTAACGCACACCTCAGGCAACCTATAACAAAATGTAAAATACTGTATCACCAATACCATAATTATTATACAAATATATTATTTTGCATAGATAGCCAAATTTGTGTGCAAACAGAAATTTTGCAATTTTAGATGAAATTTTGCAAATTTAGATAAAATTTTGCAAATTTAGATAAAATTTTGCAATTTTAGATGAAATTTTGCATGAATACCCGAGATTCAGTAATCATAATTGATAATTTAATAAACTCACTTGAATTTTGTAAAACATTCATCCAAAATGGAAATGGAATGCAGCACATTATCGACTAATGTCTTATTTTTACACGTTGCTAAAAAGTAATCGAGTTTGGACGTGATGTTTGCGATTGGATTAACGTCGTAATTAATTAGCACACCTTAAAAGATTTTTTAAAAAAATTCTTTTTTAAATTATTTTACAATTTTTAAATTTTTTTTTTTTACCGTTTTGCAATTTCTCTGCAAAAAAACGTTCAGCATCTGCGATCGCCTCTTCTTGTTTCGACTCCATCGTTATTTTCACTTTGTAGTAACTGTTATTCAAGACGGGATAAGATCCAAAAATCGTATCGTTCTTAAATTTCGCTACAGCTTCGTTTATCACCGGAGTTATATCTACTTCACGCAGATCGATGTAAATCTCTCTACAGAACGGCTGGAACTCGGGATGACTGAACAAATCCTATTTTAAAATAAAAAAAATAAGGAAAAATCAACAACAGGTGTTTCATTCAAATAAAAACAGACGACTTATACGGTTTTCCGTGATGTTCGTTACCTTTCCGACGTGATCAAATAATTTCTCCAACAAGAACGGAACTCCTGGAAAAACATAAACGTTTCGCACGCACACTATGGGGAATGAAACTCGAGTGCCTTTCGATTGGTCCGATCCGTAAAATAGTCTACTTGACGCGGGAATCTGTTTTCACGAAAAAATTGATTACACGTTATTGACTTGATTGGGTAATTACTTTTTACCGTTGCCAGTTTTAACGCTGGGTCATCCGCGGATTTTATTTTGAAAAAATTCTTAACTAATGTTGCTAATCCTGGATGAATATGCAGTGAGTCATTAAAGGCTTTTGCTATTCCTATTTCAAAATAATGTTTTTAAAAAAAAATTATTTTTGAGGAAATTTTACTACAAACTTTTTTTTATACCTTCAAAAGTTACATCATCGTGTGTAGGACCGATTCCTCCAGATGTGAGGACGTATTGATATTTGAGCGAAAAGTTCTGAACCTCTGACGCAATCACATCAATATCGTCTCTGATAATACTAATCTGTGCGGTAACCGAAAGACAAAAATGTTTTTATTAATAAAAATAAAATAATTGACTTTTTCGCAACTTACTCGTTCTACCCGAACACCTAATCGATATAATTTACTGCACAAAAATTTGGAATTGGAGTCATGAACTTGACCTTTAATTATTTCGTCTCCTATAACTAAATCCAGATATTTTAATTTAATTTAAATTAATTTAATTTAAAAAATACTTACTAATAATACCAGCATTTGGTATCGTTAAATTAGAATTTGCATCTGTGCTCATGGTTTTAAACCGTGCAATGGCATTGCGTGATAAAACATTAATTTGCTTTTTAAGACAAATGGGAATTTTTAAAAATCTGCAAAATCCCATCTTGGGATGCCATTTTGTTGTGGCCGTCCACGTTTTCACATTTTTTTGTTGAGTTGACGTCATTCGATGTCATAATGGCCGCCTTCTGAGAACCCTACTAATGACTGTAATTTAGCCAGTTAATTTCAGCCGAGTCATTCCTTTTATTACCCCAACCACCAAATTTTAATAGAAATAAATAAATAAAAGACACCGGAATTGTACAACTGGACATTAATTTTATTACATAAAAAGGAGACACTTAAATTCACTTGTTTAAGTCCATCATAAAACTTGACTGTAGTTCAAATTTGATACTACAAAAAAATTGTATAAATCTTACATAAATGGCAAACGTTTGTACAAATAAGTACCATAAAAGAATTTTCGTAACAGATAATAACGGTCTACGTCTGTAAAAAAAAAATCTTTTATGAGCATTCAACACCGTCGAAAGATTAGCATTTTTAGGTCACAATTCGTAATTCCTTCAAATTTGTTTAAATCATAAAAGCTTCGCAAAATCCTTCATCAAACATGTATCGTACATTTTCCCCCGTCGTATTTCAGAAAACTTAATTCAAAATAAGGATGCAATAAAGAGATAGAGAGAGAAAACAAAAAAAACAAGATTCTAAAAGACCATACGGAAAAACTTTCAATTTAAATCAAATTTAAAAATTAGTTTTCGTTAATCACTGGTCCAATTACCAATAAAAAAAAGTAATAATTAAATGTTCACTAAGTGGAAGTCTCTCGTTCTTGAACCACACCAGGCGGTGGCGTCTGTTGATTGGTTAAACTACCACACTCCATCGCAGACGGCAAATCGAACGTCCCTGAACCTTCGCCGCCCGTCCAACCGTTCGCGTTTATCGACCGCTGACGGCAATCGTTTTCAATCCCATGTGTCGATGCGTGCGGCGAGTCTTTGGTGGGCCCGCAACACGTCGAGGCGATACACTTTTTATTCGGTGGACAATCCAGCATGCAATCCACAGCATCGATATCGTCTTGATACTAAAAAGTGTAAAAGAAATCAATCATTTAGTGGCTTAAAATCAATTTTCTCTTCAATTTTTTACTTCAACAAATTCAGGTTGAATGGTAGTGGAATGAATTCCTTCATTATGAAAAAATTCTTTAACTTTTTCAGCTATACGCATATAATCCGCTAAATTTCTACAGCGTATGTGCGCCGAAGCAATTATTCGATCACCAGCCAATTGCCACACGTGGAATTCGTGCACAGCAAGAACTCCATCAATCTAAAACAAAAACAAATAAATAAAGCACTAAAAACGAACAAAAGAAATTCTTTTTAAAACCTGTCGCAGTAATTTTTCTTGAATAGCATCTACTTGAATATGTGTGGGGACAGTTTGAAGCAAAATAAGCGCAGATTCTAAAACTAAAAACAAAACAAAAACCAAATTAATTTCCAAAAAAATAACCAAAATCTTAATAAAATCTTACGCAATGGCCACGTTGATTTCATTATAAGGACTACCATAACAATACTAGAAAAAATTAAAAATAAATATTTAAAAAAAATAATTAATTTTTGCAAAATTGTCCCTAATACCTAAGTGAAGGATCCACATAATCTTTGTATTCCCAATCGGTCATCCAGATGACTAAGGCACTGATAATTACGATAACTGAACCAAGTGCGTCGGCCAAAACGTGCAAAAACACCCCGCGCATATTCAAACTGGAGCCCGTCGAGTGTTCTTCGGCCGCTTTCTGCTGCTTTTTATTCGCTTTGTGTTTGTGTTTGCCCCTCAGCGAACTGGTCGGCAAATACGGGTCTTCGTTGTCGTTAATTTCGTCTTCTTCGCCCATCATTTCATTGATCTTTGCAACGTGCGGATGATGTGAATGACTAGATCCGTGACCTGAACCATTAAAAAGACACAATTAGAATAAAATGTCGAAGTCAATTGAATTCAAATTAATGCAGAAACACGACTTACGATGAAACAGAGCCAAGCCGACAATATTGACCAGCAGCCCCATCGCACCGACGTAGAGAATTAATTCCGGTTGATGAATAGTCTCGATTTCATAAAACCGTTTCAGAGATTCCACTAAAATAGAGAAACAAAGAGCGACGAGAAAGACCGCATTCACCAATGCGCCCAGCACTTCGGCACGTGCCCAACCAAAAGTGTTTTTCGACCACTTCCGAGGCGACATCTAAACAAAAACAAACAAAAAATCAAATAAAATCAAATAAAAATGCAGTTTTTAAGTATATTTCTCACCTTTACAGACAAAAAAGCAACGATTAACGCTGCCACGTCGGACAGCATGTGAAAAGAATCGGCCACGAGGGACATGGAATTGGTCATGTAGCCCACGATAATTTCCACGAGGAAAAAACTCGCCGTCAAACAAAACATACTCAACAGTCGACATTTTTTGCCCGTGTAGCGACCCATTGCTTCGATTGTTTAATTATCTGAAACGGAAAGGGAAAGGAAATTAGAAATTTCTTCATTTTTTCTTATATAAATACATGAAATAGCCTTGGATTTTGTTCCCTGGTTTATTCGGGTCTAAATTTGTATTTACTTTGGTCGGGGGGGATTTTTGGGGGATTTTTTTGGTCGATCCTTTGTTTCTTTTTTCGTGGCCACGATGTGTAATGGGTTTGGTCACGTTTTGGGAATTATCTGTTGGTTTTTTATCTCTGGATCTGACATTTATCTCGTGTTTTTGTTCGGTTTTTACACTCACCCGCTGGAAATTCGCTTTCCGTTCTTATCGGATCGTCCGTTTCGTCGATAGTGAAATAAGATCGCGGCGTGTTCTTGGAATTTCAGGAATAACGAATAAAAGTTTTGGTCGGGTAGGAACTTGGGAATTTTTCTATTTTGCACGCAGCACTTCACTTTGCACACAGCACAACGAGAAATTCAAATTTTTCCACGTTTTCGATCGGATTTTTTTAAAAATCGCGCTAGCTCGCTGCTCGCACTTACCTTAACCTCCGTGATCCATGGTAATCGATTGAATACTGGCGAAAATGAATACAAATGTTAAATATATAACTAAATTTGCTCTAATTTCACTATTTTCATAGAGAACATCATCTGATAGCCGCCATTTCACGTTTCACGTGATTGGATAAGATTAGAAGCTGCGGCGCAGTCTGGTGTCGATTTCTCAGTTATAAATAAACGTTATCAACATGTGTAATTTATATCGAAATAAAAAGTAAATATTGAATTGTTCAAAAATAAAGGTGTACAAAATGTTTTATTACAATTTCATGAATAAATAAAAACTCAAAAAAAAAAAATATGTACAAATTTCTCTTCACTAACCAGCAAAATTACTCGAACAAATTATTATTTCAGTGCAAAAGAGTGAATTTACAAAATAGTATTCGTGTTGCTTAGCAACAATAATTTCCAAAATAAATGCATATTACAGTTTCACCCGTGATACTGTATATCTATAAAAAAAAAACAAAATCAAATCAGGTAACAATTCCTTTCGATCGCTTTAAGTTTTACACGTTAGAAAGACGATATTTATTTAAAAAACAATAAACTATTCAAGAGAAAAATACACAAAATGCACACAAAATCCAGCAGAGATTTGTCGCCAGCTGTGGACACGGTGCTCTCTTGTTTGCGCGGTTTTGGTTGAGCTCTTTTCCTTCTCCTGCACGTGCATTGCGTGTGATTGACGAACGATAATGCCTCGATTTTCCCTTCTGACGTCACTGCAGACCCTTTTCCATCATTGACCAAACTGACGACGTAAAAATACAAAACAATTCTCCGTTTTCTGCTATAGGCGCACGTTGTTAGCGGATCGTCGCAGCATCCGGCATCTTTGCCGCACCGATGTAACACGATACAACTCGGGACGAATCGTTTAAATGCGTGCGGATGTACATTTTGTACCTTGACGACCTAGATAAATGAAATAAAGCAAAAATTTATAAATATTTCGTACATTTTAAAAATAAAAATAAAAAATTAAGTTATTTTTAGAATTTTCCTGGGGTATATCGAGATAAGGTGATTTTAATACACCGTAAAGAAGTTAAATGTGTGCGCACTTTTTGTTATTGCGCTGCCATACGTTACTTGATTACTTCCGCCTTTTGAGCCGCAGACCACGTGGGTGTGCGTAACATATCCAAGGACGTGGTGAGACACAATAACGAGGAAATGATGAAACGGAAATTAATTCCCGTTATTACGAAATATAGTAAGAAAAGATAACGAGCTAACAAAAAATAAAAATAAAACCACTAATTTGTTTTATATCTTATACAATAGCGCTCTACACAAGACTTGTTGCGATGCGGTTACTATAGCAACGACCGTGATTATTTTTATTTCCATACCTTGGGCCTTGGTTGAGCACATCGGACCGCTTTTCCGTTGCGGAGCACGTTTTCCCGCGCCAATATTGACGTTTCGGTTAAATTAATTTCTCTCGTTTCGCTCGTCTTCAGAGTTTCAGTCACGAGTTGGCATTCCGCACTAATCACCAATGTTACCACAAAAACCACCAATACCGCCATAGTCACGCACAGTCTCCGTCCACAAATAGCTCCAACTGATGCAATGGACTAGGAATGCTAAAAGGGGAAAAGCCCACGCTCGTATTCCAACTACATTCAATTGGTTACATTTTTTAGTCACCGAAAAAACCGGTCCTAGCCTCGGCCAATGGATTGCCGAAACCGAAAGCTCGATGTAGGCTTTTAGTGGTTATCTTTTATTCGCATCTGTTTTGAGGCTATTTTAATACGTGGGAGTTTTTCCCTCGCTGGGTGTTGAAGAAATCGGATGTTTTTTTAAAAGATCGTTTTTAGAAGGTCGTTTTAACTAAATGGAAATAAATATGTTCAATAAAAGAAATTATTTGAAAAAGATTATAGGGGATTTTTTATTTTTGTACCGAGCAGACGAAATTCTGCGAATAATGACGTCATATCGACCGAACCGATGAATGGGAACGGCGTGAAAAAATGGCGACGAATTTGTTATTTCAAGTATTTTTAATATACGCTTCCTTTTATTTTCTTTTTTTTCTTTTCACATACATCCATCACCTTAAAGACCAGGATTTTAATTATTTTTATACAAACATACTTATCAAAAAACAAACTCACTCAATAATTAATTCCCAACATACAAAACAATGGGCGATCTAATAAATAAAGTTAAATCATTACAGAACTAAATATTTCTTTTTTATCGCTGAATTTTGTCAACATGAATAAATGACTAAATGAAAATTAAATTTTTTGATATAGTTTTTCTTTATTATAGATTAAAATTCATTTTCATTTGTTGTTCTGAAGTGCATTAGATAACCTAATAAAAAAATCATACAAAAATATTAAAATTAAAATCAATTAATTAAAACTTTACGAATTAAAATTACCAATCCATCGCTTGGTCCAAACCCTCGCCTTTAATCGCTGATGTTTTAAATATTTGAAATGTTCTCGTTTTGAGCGCATCTAAACCCAAAGCTTGATGAACTTCGGTGACTGTCATGGCGCCTTCCATGTCTTGTTTGTTTGCTAGCACGACTAATATGGCCTTTTTCAACTCTTCTTCCTTTAAAACAAAACAAAACACAATTTTTTAATTTATTTTACACATTTCTGACGTTTAAAAATTACTTCCAACATGGAAACCAATTCCTGTTTGGAAATTCCAATTCTCTCTCGATCAACACTGTCCACCACATAAATTATAGCGTCTGTGTTTGAGTAATAACATCTCCAGTAAGGCCTAAAAATAAAATTAAAATAAAATTATTTACAACATTCGATTTTTTTCTTCTTAATAAACTACCTGATACTCGTTTGCCCACCCAAATCCCAGACTTGGAATTTCAAATTTTTGTACGTCACTTGTTCTACATTGAAGCCAATGGCTGAAAAATGATTTAATTCGAGAAGAAATTAGTGAAAAATTAGGAACATCTTCGAGCAGCGACTCGTGTTCTTACTGGGAATTGTTGTAACTACTTCTCCAACTTGTAACCGGTACAAAATTGTCGTTTTCCCAGCTCCGTCGAGGCCCAAGATTAAAATTCTCCTCTCGCGAGTTCCGATTAAACTTCTAAAGTAACTGAATAAACCACCTGCAAAAATGTAAGACAACTCGTTAGAATCAAGACTACACTAGAAAAAAATGAACATAAGTCAAGCAAATTGGATGGAATTGCAATTTCTATTGTATTAAGTAATTCATTACCCATTTTCAGAAGCAACCCGCAGTTTAATTGTAAAGATTCAGCCCCAGATACTCATTCGTTTGCGTCAGCGGCAATATGGCCGCGCCGGCCGGAAGTGACATTCAATCCAACCGGTCTTATCAATTTGTTTAAATTCTTTTTAAAAAGTGTAAATTAAAATTTTTTAAACATACTTTTAAAAAAAATAAATAAATAAAATCCAAACAACCCCTCGTTGAATTGTAATGGTTTTAAAATAAGTCGTATTTTAGTTGCTACGCGCTACGACGCTTGAGCGTACGACTTTGATGGCAAGCGAGCGAACGAGCAGCCGCCAAACCGCAGATTAAAAACGCGAAATAAAAACGAGCAAAAATGTCTGGAAGAGCGCAGTTATTTATCGGTCGTCTTAGTAAAGACACTCGTGTGCGGGACTTGGAAGAAGTTTTCGAAAGATACGGGCGATTACTGAGATGCGACATTAAATATGGTGATTTCTTATTGTTTTATGCATTCGAATTTTACATCATTTCTTCATTTCTTTTGGACAGGAACAGGAATGGGTGAGAAAAATTTAAAAAAAATCCTCCAAAAAATAAATAAACAAATAAAAAAATAAAAAATAATTTTTCTAAAATACCAGCTTACGCATTCGTTGATTATGACGACCGTCGAGATGCTGAGGTATAACAAAAATTGATTTCTTTAGCTAATTCTCGTTGATTTACGTTAAGCCTTTTATTTCTAGATTTAAATTAATGAAGTGTATATTTTTGTTTGTATAAAATCCTTTTTACGAATGACACTATGCATTTTTTGCTCCCAAACAGCGAGGCTACCCGGAGTCATGACTAATTTATCATATCAGGTGACCAAGGCTAAACCCAGTTACAAATAAACGAATAAATTCATCACGCGAGCCGATGAATTGAGCCGAAATATTTATTTATTGAAAAAAATGTACGCTAACTGGTTTAACCTATCACCTGACATGAGAGACACGTTCCGCCATTCCAATGCCAGCCGGTAGCCCGAGCTAGCCGTGACCTAGCCCGGACCGAACCCGCTTCAGACCGGACTACAGTATGTCCCCAAAGTTGAAAATGATCTAAAGTGTTTTTCTAACCGAAAAGAAATTAATTTAAAATTATATAAAATTAAAAGTTGTAAACATTCACAAATAATCGTTGTTTTCTTAATATCCCAGGATGCAATAAAATATGAGAATGGCAGAGAAGTGAGGGGACAAAGTATCGTAGTGGAATGGGCCAGAGGACCATCGTATAGACCCGCGGTATTTTATTATTTATTATTATGTATTTATTTATTTAAGTATACACTCCAATGGAATAGGGAACAGTAAGATTGAAAAATGGAAAAAATGTATTTGTTTTGCACCTGAAATATGGATTTTTCTAGTTGTACGATGAATGTTACCGATGTCACCGCAATGGACACTGGGCGAGAGACTGTCCCGAATTAGAGCGAGATCGCTATAAATATCGTAACCGGTCGGAATCCCGTTCCAGGTCTCAATCCCGAGGAAGGTGAATTGAATAACTCGGCGTAATCAATTTTTGTTTGTTAATTTTGAACGTTTTTTTAAGGTCCATTAGCCGGTCGCGGTCGAGTATTCACGCGTGTTACGCGGGAGGAAAGCGGTATTACCGCAGCAGCCATTCCCGCAGTTACGATCGAAGTCGTTCGTGGTCTTTGAGTCAAAGTCCAGATCGAGGTTTCAGCCGAAGTCGCAGTCGCCACCGGTGAAACCAAATAAAAATAAAAGATTGTTGGGATAATATTCCATTTTGTTTCCCCGCATCCAAATCTTTATTTACATTTTTCTAACACATGAGAATTGAAAATACAGTGAATAAAAGTTTTGAGATTTGAATTTGTGCGATTTATCTCTGAAATTTGACCCATTTCACGACTCCCAAGAATAAAAATAAATTTGGTCCCACAGTTCGGCATAACTCTCAATCGACGCTACAAATTGAATTAAGTCAAGATAAATAAATAAATTGAAAATTAATTCTCTACTTACTCCATATTGCATTTCCTATTGGAAGAACTCGTCTCATACCACTGACAATGCTCAATAACTTCCTCCTAAATAAGATTTATAATTAGTTTTGTAATTTAATTTATTATTTTGATGTATACTTTGAATATCTGTTGTAAAACGGTGATCGGATGAGGTATAGGAATAATCCGAGAGTGCGGTGATTTAATTCCCTCATTTCTGGCGCTCGTAATGTTTCGCTTTGTCCCGCGATGTAAATACTACACATGTCCATCCCGCACGACGTCAACCACGGCATCCATGATTGTTGACCAAATAGACCCATCGATAGCACTGGAATGACAATTTGAAGGAGAAAAAAAAAACATCTAAATTATCCAATTTAACACACAAATTCAAGGAATACAGTGAACTATTGGCCTCAAAGTGTAAATCATTTCTCCAATTAGTTTTTGCGGGCACGCTAAATCGGTCTGCAAGCCGGTCGCGAATTGCGGTTTATTTGTACCTGAAAAAGATTAAAAGTTATCAAAAATATGTAAATCACTAAAATGTGTAAATAGCTGTACCAGCGGCGAGGGTCCGAACGACACGTCCCGTACTTTTTAAAGTAAATGAACTCGGTTTGTTTATTCCGTTTATTTCTTCGTGTTTAATTTCCTCTTCTTTGTTTTCATTGACGTCTGATTTTTTCATGTTTCTTGACGGCGGACATGTTTTTAGGTATTCCTGAACTGTTTTTCGGTCCAAGGTTTCCGGTAATGAATATTTGGTTACAACGCTGTAGTTGTATTTAAACATCAACAAAAGTCGGCAAATTACTCTGGAAATGAGAAAAAAATATTTTGTTTATATGAATTTATTTATTTTTTTAAATTTATTTTTCTACTTGGTAATTTGAATTGCGACCACGATGATCCATCTGGCGATGTTTCCGCCGAATTTCGCGCTCGAAATCTCCGTGAAAACTTCAACGCAATAGAGAACTTTCATAAACTTGAGGATTTTCGTCTCTGGAAGAATCGATTTCTAGAAATGAAAATGAGAAAATGAGAAAATGTACGAAAAGCAGTGCGAACTTTGACTCACAGATAAATTTCCGTTGATATAACGTTCGTAAATACTGTCATGTAATAGAGCCATTAGTTTCGATGCGCAAAACAGCATTTCTGATAAAACTGCGGTTTCTCTCGATTTTGCTGGAATTATTTCAATTTTTCAATGTAAAATGACAACGGAAAAAATAAATATTACAAATATACTACGCCGTACAGGGAACAAAATACGACAACCATCTTATTCCAGTTTCAATATCCGTCACTAGATCTGGACGAGTTAATGCAAACTGCTTGTAATTATCCAATAATTTAGTCAGCGAACCCATTTTACTAATAAACGCAAATGAGAAAGTCCAACATGTAATCAGCCAACTGCCATGTTGACTCGGGTAATATTCCGGAAGTCAGCTGATGAAAGCCGCCATCACACAAAGATGGCGGATGCAAGAACGAACACGTTTTCGAGACAAGCGGGTGAAAAACATAAGAAAAATGGGATATTTAAGCAAAATAAACGACATCCGAAGAACAATGCGAAAATTAAAGGTATAAAATTATATATTTTTTGCTATATTTGTTTTTAATTAGTTTGCATTTTGTTAGGTTTTCAGGATAAACAGCAGCGCTTGGTCATTAGACATTATAAACAAACCTTAAAAGAGGAAAAAAGAAATCTTCAGTCCAAACCTGGATTCATCGAGCACGAAACTCGGGCGGAAGAGATCGAAAAGTAATTAAAAACGACTTAAAAAAAAATTGAAAATAATAATATATTTTTTTTCCAGACTCGATAAGAAAATCAAAATGTCAGCTCTGCAAAGAGCGCAAGCAGTTTACCGGAGGAAACAAGACGAAATCAGAGAGAAAAAGGAAGAAAAGGCGCAAATTATTAAAGAACGAGAGGAAGCCAAGACGAAATATAGGGAAGAGAAATTCCGAAAAATGAGAATACTTCGACAGACGACGCGGAAAGGACAACCGTTAATGAAAGGACGAATTGAATTATTGTTAGAAAAAATCGAGAAACAAGTTAAAAAATAAATAGAATAAATTCGAAAACAAACTGCAATTTTTATTGTCATAAATCATTACACCTCTTGAGTTCAAAACACACGCAGTGCGTCGATGTGAGGAAAAAACGTAGAAATTAATAGCGGGGGAAGTAGAAAGGTTCCCAAGCAGTGTCTTTAACAGTAGAATTATTTACTGTTTTCAACGCCCTCCGCCAGCTTGGGCTTCGGGGTTGGCAGCGGAAGAGATGATAAGGAAAATGAAAACAGGCACAATATACATCCACTAGAAAAAGAGGAGAAAAAAATGTTTAAACACCAAAATATTTGAAATAAATAAATAAATAAATAAATTCGATTCTGTGCCGAGTGATTTAAGTGCTAAAAAGAGCCATAAAAATTAAAATTTACATTCCAAAAAAGAAAATTCTTAACATGACAATTAACAAAATGAAACCCCAATTGATAACAAGGTTGAAAATGTACGATAGAACTTTTACAATTAAATCCCAGATGGCCTTTTTACGATTTTCTTTCTATTATTTATTACGTGGTATAATAAAACATGTTTAAAAAATTTAAATAATTAAGTTTCTTTTCACTTACATATTTGGCAAAAAATGATTTGTTCTCCGTTTGGTCGCCTTTGGCTTTCTCCGCTTTCTCTTTTTCGAGTTTTTGAACGTACGACGCCGTGTCGGGACTAGAAAATAAAAATGTGGGCTTGTGTGGCTCATAATTTGGTTTAAAATTACAGTTCGCTTACACAGGTCCGTTTTCCATTTGTCTGATTTCAACCGATGTGTTAAAATGCATCAATTGACTGTCGTAAACAGTCGCGCCATTGCATAACATGTTGTCCGTCGTCAAAGCAACGCCTAAAACTTCTCCAGATTGATCTAAATGAAGGATAATCGTGTCCGACAGCCGCGATTCGTACAACGAGCACTGAAACACATTCATGTAAACATGGATTTATAAATTAAATTCAGTTTTATTTTCTACCGCTCGAATGTACGTCGAGACAAATTGACTAGGATCGTCCGATTTGATCAAAACACGGAGCCTGTAAATTCCATTTTCATTCGCGAGTGTCTGGAAACATAAGATTGTTTTGTTTTTGTGTGTGTGGTGTTAAAAACTGTTAGGAAATATTACTCGTAAATTTTCTCTGGCGTCAGGCGATAGGCCGGTTTCTTCGTTGTACGTTGCGAGTCCATTTCGTATAGATTTTAAGACAATTGCTCCTCGAGTCACGAAAGCTGCTTCGGGACTAGAATCAAATGAGTGTTGGACTGTTAAACTCATCTGCCCTTCGAATTCATCACTCTTAAGGAAAAATAGAAAAGTAGAATTACTTGAGCATGAAATAATTAGGTTTCAAACAATTTTTTTTTACCGAATGTAATACTGGAATTAAATGTATTAAAGCAAAAACCACCTGAGCTAACGAATGCACCATTTTTATTAACTGGAAGTTAACCCTTCGATTCAAATAACTAATCCCAGTAGAGTTGTGAATCGGTAATTGCAGAGGGTTTATGTTTAAACCGGATATGCCGTTGACAACCACCCTAGAATCAGAAGAGGCAACAGTTCGTGTATATTTTCATGAAAAAAACTTTTATCCAAAATACATTTTTTCCAGTCATAATTGTTGTTTAAAGAAAACATTATTAGTACGCTATTATTATTATTATTATTATTATTATTATTAATATTTCTCTACTCAAATTATGTACAATATGCACGCACATTTGTTTTCATAAAGTATTGTACATTCGGGAGTAATTTATGAAAGCAAAATATCCATAGAAATCAACATTTTCTTTTAAAAAACTTACATTTGTCTCCATTACATGTAAAAA
>JAQIXU010001910.1:0-14452 GCA_034701245.1 Strigamia transsilvanica | reverse complement strand
TTTGGTTATGTTATGTTTGGTTATGTTATGTTTGGTTATGTTATGTTTGGTTATGTTATGTTTGGTTATGTTATGTTTGGTTATGTTATGTTAAGTTTGGTTATGTTATGTTATGTTTGGTTATGTTATGTTATGTTTGGTTATGTTATGTGATGTTTTATTTCACCTCTTAACGTTAGTTCATCATTCTGTCACCAGGTGGCGCCACCATCGCCATTTTCTTACTTTTTTTTCCCAGTTTGTCAAAGATAATTAATTGTGATAGATTAAAATCCGTTTCTACAAAACTAAAAGGAAAAATTTCAGCGATGTTAGAAATCAATATTCAGAAAACAAAAATAAAACATTTAGTTTTCTCAATGCTTGAAATCATCAATTGTTTCTTGAGTTGAGCCGAGCTGCGCACCTACTAAATTAAACCACACAAATTCAATGTTGAAATTTCTTTGATTTTTATTCCCATCAAACAATGGAATGTTTACATTTCTGTCTCTCCAAATTAAGTAAATGAGCAAAGATGAGTGAGCAAATTCGTTTACAAATCAAAATAAAATTTTGTACTCATAAATTCCACACGCACACGAAAAAAAAACAAAAAAAAAACAAAAAAAAACAATGAACCCAAAAAAAGAAAAATAATATTTTTTTTTCAAGAGTTTCAAAAATCATTTTGGCAAAGAAAAAACATTTCGTTCGTTAACTCCTTCATAAATATCTTAAAATTGCCCCTGAGTGGATAAATGAAGCATCTTTCACCGAGCTAAATTACAAAAATAAGAATTACTCAATTTTTTTCATTTATTTCTCGTGATTTTTCCTCTTTTTTTCCGCTTACGACGCTTCAACAAATGACAATGACGATGAAATTTTGTTCCAAAAACAAATCGCGCTCCTCGCATAATCCATTTATGTAAACAACAGACTAGAAAAACAAAAACAAAAAACGAAAAAACACGACAAAACCGTCAAATAAAAAAACAAAATGGCGTAAATCAAGTGCCTTAAACCAATGTCACAAAAATACAAAATGGCGCTTGTGGCTGTGCCAAAACGAAAGGGAAATCAAATGAAATCAAGAAAAAAAGAAGAAAAAAAATGAAATTTCATGTTTCGAATCGATGAAGTTGCGATGATTCAGCTTCAGCCGGTGGCGGACACCGCGATGGGTTCGAGCGACTTGTGCAGCGATTGCGTCCTGAGCCGCCGCTGCGCAAGTTTGGATTCGGACGGTGGCGAGAGGCCGAACGGCGGCGTGACCGCGCACTCGTTGACGCACTCTTTGGGCGCTTCGTCGAAACTCACGGCCAAATGAAGTCGCATCATCCGGTTGACGGCCATGGCACTTTCAGCAAAGTCTGACAATTCCTTGGCACTGTTGTTCCTGCAACAAAACAAAATCAATTCAATCATTTTGCATTATTATTTTGGTTTTTTGTTTGCGTTGCACCATTTTGGGTCTTTTCTTTTGTCTTTTTTAGACCATTTTGGGCCTTTTTTGTCTTTTTAGACCATTTTGGACCTTTTTTTTTGTCTTTTTTGGACCATTTTGGACCATTTTGGCCCATTTTGGGTCTTTTTTGGACCATTTTTGACTTTTTTGAGCCATTTTGGGCCATTTTTCGTCTTTTTTGGACCATTTTGGGCCGTTTTTTTTGTCTTTTTTAGACCATTTTGGACCATTTTGGGGCATTCTGGGCCCTTTTTGAGTCGTTTTCGGCCTTTTTTGGTGTTTTTGGGTTTTTGTTGTTGTTTTTCTTTACCTCCTCATGACTTTGGGAGTTTGTAGCTGGGTGATGGGTCCCCCATGAGCAACCCAGGGGTGATCGAGCACTTCGTCAGCAGAATACCGCAGACTGGAATCTTTGAGTAGCAGATGAGCGATTAGATCGCGCGCTTCGTCGGAGATGAAGGCCCATTCGCGTTCCGGGAATTCGTACGCTCCATCTTGGATGGATGTAAACAGCATGTCCTGCGTGACAAGAGTTGCAATTTTAGTTAGAAATATACGTGCAAACGTGGAAAATAAGGGTTTCCGCGTAAAAACGAACATTTACACAGTTTACACATGAAAAATCGATTTTTACGTGTAAAGTAACATAAGAAATCATCGATTTCTAAGTGAAATACGTGGAAAATCATGTATTCTACATATAAAACACATGAAATATCACTTATTTTGCACGATTATAGTGTAAATCAATGAAAAAAGTGTAAATCGCTCATATTTTACATGAAAAATGTTTCGAAATGAATTTCTACACACCTGACATGCTTCACAGGATTCTCCTTTTTCCCAGCCGCAATCACTGCCGCATTTGCCATAAAATGGTGGATAACCGCAGAGTAAAATGTACATGATGACCCCGAGACTCCACAAATCACATTTCTTATCATACGACGTCGATTCACCCATGAAAGCGTCAACTACCTCGGGAGCCATGAATTCCGCTGAACCAACCTGAAAACATAATTCATTAATTAATTAACTAATTAAATCAATTAGAATTGAATTTCGATTTACTGGAGTTTGCAACTCGGGTGTGGTGACAGGTGACGTGAGAGCAGAGTTGAATTTGATCCCACTGCCCAAATCAAAATCGCAAATTTTGACCGGACAGATTTGGTCAGCATTATGGCACAGAATGTTTTCTGGTTTCAGGTCACGGTGAGCAATACCTAACGAAAAAACAACAAAAATAATCAATCAATCGAACAAACATTCCAAAAAATCAAAAAATCGAACAAAAAATGAAAAAAATAAAATAAAAACAAAATTATCGAATGAAAACAAATCAATCAAGCGACACAAAACTCAATTTCACCTTTTTTATGTAAGAATTGCAAAGCTTCAGCCAAATCTTTGACAATGAGACTGGCTTCTTTCTCGGTGAAATGAACTCTTTTCTGAATATGGGCCAAAAGTGGACCTACAAAAACAACAAAAACCATCAAAAACCAACCCAAAAAACAAAAACCGACATCCCCAACAACATACCTCCATTAATTTTCTCAAAAACAACATAAAATCGGTCGTATTCCTCGAAAAACTCAATCATCTGAATAATATTTTTGTGCCCTTTGCAGTGATGAAACGTTTCCACTTCCTTCAAAACGCGACTTCGACTATGTCCAGGTCCCTTATCGATTATCTAACAATAAATCCCATCAATTTCCATCAATTTCCAATCATTTTCCATCAATTTTCTTTACTTTTACGGCACATTCTTGATTTGTGTACAAATTGATACACGTTTCGACCGAAGCACAAGCGCCTTCACCGAGGATTTCTCCCGCCAATTTGTACAGATCTGCAAATAAAATCGAATATTTTAATGCAAAATTTCAATTTTTTCAATTTATTTTCATCTTTTTTTACCACTGAAATTATTTGCGACTAAACTCGAACCGGTTCGTTTCTTTCTTCGTCTTTTTTTGCCTTTTTCGATGTCGATCGCGTTGGTTTTGTCTTGTAAAATGCACGACTCGACTATCCGATCTGAAAATACACAGAATTCTTACAAAATCACTTTATTTTTATTTTTCTTGGATTTCGTCCAAAACGAGCGAGTCACGAGTGCGCGATCAAATCTAATCGCAGCGGCCATCTTGGAATGATGGCGCAAACAAACAACCGGTTGCGAATTATATAATTCGCACCAACTGGTTTTTCCAACGATAAACACGTGAATTACGTTACATTGAATTAAAATTTCAAGTAAATCACACACTTTGACATCTTATTTCGTCATTCCGTGCAAGGGTTTGAACATTTTATCAAATTTCACAATAAAAATGACGAAATTTTAAAAAAAATCGTTCAGAGTCATATGATTTCTGGGTTAATCGTGCAAATCACTGGCAGAAATCCAATTTCTATTTGTTTACGATTTATTTGATGGGAAAAATCGCGATAAAATTAGAAAAATTCAAGATAACATATCATTTTGACTTAATTGATGAATTAATTATGGTTTTTGTCACCAGACGGAAGGCGCCACTTGTGTACTAGAATATCGTAAAAGAATTAAAATCAAGCGTTTTGTACCGTTTGATATCGCTAGATTATATCAAAATCTAATCAAAATCAACTAATTCTCGCTACTTAAACCGAACCAGAACGATTTTATGTCATTTTGGTATCAAAATCCGGGTTCGGCTAGTGTTGTCCGATCCCAGTTCAGTTGTGAATGACAAATTCAACTAGAAATCGAAAAACAACCAAATTTCATTAAAAAAATTACTTTTTTTCATTTTATCTGACTAAAACGTCGATATTCAACGATATTCTATGATATTCTATAAAAATAAAAAAATATTTGGTTCGGTATTTCAATTTTTTTCAATTTTTTCCATGTTTTCTTTCAGTTAGACGAGGAAAATGTATGTTTTGGATGACTTCCGGTTTACAAACGACCTTGTGTTTGTGGTATTTACTATTTCCTCGCCTCACAACATCGTGAGTCACTCGATTAAATACATCAAACACCGCAGAGTAATTGCAACTTGTGTCTCGGTGCTCTATTTAGACGAAAAAAGAAAAAAGAAAATAATCGCTTGTAAATTCAATTCTATTCTGGAAAATGGCGGGCCAAAATCCTCGACCAAAATAGTCGCAACAAACAACAAACACGGGAATTAAAATGGGACAAAAAACCGTCCGAAATTCCGTTAATTTCACTGAATCATGCGAATGATAATAAAAATTGCGACGATTTTGACTCGGCTAGACAAAATAGCAAAATTCGTCACCAGGATAAGAATAAAATCAATTTTTTTTAAATAAAACGTTAAAAAAACGTTGTGTGAATCACCTAAGATGATTATTTCAACACGAAACGACTTTTTAAAGCCATTTTTAACCAATTAAACAACAAAAATCACGTTTTTAACCAAAAAATCAAACATTTTTGAAGTGCCAAAAATTCCAAAATTCCTCACCAGGGGAACAAAAAACCCAATTTTTCCATATTTCCCCCAAATTTTCAATAAAAACAAATTTAAAAAAGCATAAAACCCGTCATTTCGACCATCCAAAATGATTATTTTCCAAGAAATAATCAAATTTTCACAATTTAAATTGATTTTTGTTGTTTTTCTGTCGAAATTCGCACTCGGTTTGCATCATCACTCACAAAATGCTCAAAAAAAAAATCAATTCCACAATCCTACCTATATAAAACAAGAAAAAACACATTAAAAACCGACGGGATTTAAAAACTGGTGAAAAACCGACCGTTTTATGCGAATTTCAAGCGATTTTAACCGATTTTCTAACTCACCTCGTTCGTTCTCGATTCTTCCATCATGAGCGACCGGAGTGCACGACGTCATCTGGGGCGATCCGCTCGAAACTGTTCCCGGCACAATTTTCTGTTTCATTTTCCAAAATAAAATCCCAAATTAACAATAAATAAATGAGAAAAAAAAATCCTCCCAATTTGACCGTCCGATGTTAAATGCGCGAGTGAGTCCGATCACGTCCGCACACGTTCTTTTAAATTCACGTCAACACCGAATCCCAGTTCACTTGTACAACGAGACTGTTGTCACACGACGCAACACAGCCTGCACAAGTGGTATGGAAACGGTAGGAAATGGCTACATTTATCCGGTAGTTTATGTAGGTCGAGTTCACTTTCGGTTAAATGTCGGGGAGGAAAAATTGAGTCAAGGAACAACCTTGAATTTAATGCCTAAGTGGTTTATCATTTAAATGTTTTTCTTTTTTTTGCTCCCGACAACACTTTCACTACCGAGTCGTTTTTCCTCTAAAAATTCATAACCCTACGACTTAACCCTAACCCTAACCCGGAACCGGAACTAATTTTTCGTTTTTTTTCTTCGATTTTTATATCAGAAGTTTATTGATTTTTATTAATTTCACGAATGAAAAATTTTTTTTGGCTATTTAAAATCATTTCCGATCGATTTTCACCCATTTATCTCGATTTAACCGCACGACCGGTCGCGCTCGTTGTTTTGTTTCATTGTTACGACCGGTCGCGTAGGTGTTACCATCAAACGTCAATGCGAGGCGATTAAAATGCGTTTTTATCGCAAACTCGCATTTAATCGTCGAAATTAAAGCATTTTGCGTGTTTGTATCGTTGATTCCGATCTCGCGACCGGCTCATCTATAAATGACATTTCAATTTCTCGGTTAATTTCCATCTATTTAAATATCCCGCTGTCAACAGCGTGCGAGAAAGCGTTAAAACGAAGTTAAAACGCCGTTTCGACGGATATGTCTCGATTGTTTAGTGGCCGAAAATTAAAATGTCACTTTAAATGCGGAAAAACGGGCGAATTTAAGCGAGAAAAAGCATTTGTTTACCTCATTGATGTCCTTCCCTTCCTTAGTGCCCGCCATTGCTCCAGATCGCCACCGCACTCTCGTATCGATGTGAGAACGTACGAGATTGGCAGTTGCTTAGCAACACTCGCGTCAATGTGTTTACTAGAGTCATGGAGTTACTAAAATTACACTTATCACTCATCTTTTGGCGTTTCATCGCACAAATAAATGTTACGTGTTTTTTTTTGGATTTTTATTAAGTAATTTCATTTGGTAGAAATTTAATTTGTTGGGTTTAAAAACCTGAGGATTTTAATTTGGATGTGGAAAAAGTAAATAAATTGAAGAATTTGGGAGTTTTTGAAATTTTAGTTGCGAATTTCGTCACCTGGGTTCCAAGTCCAGAAAAATGGATCTTGGTTGGAAACAAATTGATTTCTATGGAATTTTATTGCGAATTTCGTCACCTAGGTTCGGTGGGTTTTAGTTGGAAAAAAATTGATTTCTAATGAAAAAATCTAATTTAAAATAAAAAAGAGTGATTCCACATGAGATAGAATTGATTTCAAGCAGGAAAAATTGGATTCTAATGAAAACATAATTAATTTCAAGTGGAAAAATAATTAAATTCAAGTGAAAAAACTGATTTCCATGTGAAAAAATTTAATTTCCTCTAAAAAAAAGATTTTACATGACATAAAAAAAACACTATTTTAGACCGAATCCATTTATTTGGTTTAAAAATCTATTTATTTGGTCTAAAAGTCCACTTATTTGTTTAAAAATCCATTTATTTGGTCTAAAAGTCCACTTATTTGTTTAAAATTCCATTTATTTGGTCTAAAAGTCCACTTATGTTTAAAAATCCATTTATTTGGTCTAAAAGTCCACTTATTTGTTTAAAAATCCATTTTTTGTCTAAAAATTCATTTATTTGATCTAGAACGGCATTTATTTTGTCTAAAAATTCACTTTTGTGTGTAAAAATCCATTTTTATGTCTAAAAATTCATTTATTTGGTCTAAAAATCCATTTACTTGGTCTAAAAATCCATTTTTTTTGTCTGTCTCCACATCCATCTTTTTTTGACAAAAAATAATTAATTTTTCTTCCAAAAAAGCATTTATTTGGCCGCTACTAAAATCCCATTCCACTCATTTGCGACGTTCCATCGCCCAAATCAACGCCACACCACTATTTCTTTTTCTTTGAAGTTTTATTTCCATTTCATCTTTTAATTCGCATCCATCAATTTTTACCCGGAAAATATAAATCCATTTTTTTAAAGACAAAAATAACAGAGATCTGAACGATTACAATTTTTTTTCTTCTTCATAGTCTTCATAATCATTTTTAATCAAAAATGACAACAAAAAACGTTAACTAAACCCATCTGGAAGAAATACAATTATTTGTTGCCTTTAAAAAGCTCATGGTTTCATTTCGGATCTGAAAAACAAAAAAAAAATCGAAAAAATCGAAAAATTCAAATTTTTTCCCAAATTTTAGTTGCGAATTTCGTCACCTGGGTTCGGTGGGTTGCCATCGCCAGGATGCATTTGACGCCGTAACTGTTCAACTAAATCAGGGTTAGAAGCCTGCATTTGAGCAGCCAATTGCTGACCCCTTAAAATATACAAGGAATTAGTAAAATTGTAATAATCGCATCTGAATATGAAAAGAGAAATTTAGAGATCACATATTATCATATATTAATTAATAATGAGTGTTTTTGAGCTGGGATTAACCAATCACAGAGTTTGTGATGGGCATGGTGCAGCTGGTAGTGCTGTGAGATTTGTCGAGGGGAAATTGAGGTTTCGATGGAAGGAAATGATAAGTTCGGGTGATTTCCATTCGAAGAATGATTAATTAGTGGAAAGATTGATTTCACGTTGAATTAAATTGATTGCGATTGCAATCGGGGAAAAATTGATACTACGTTGATTGTGTTTATGTGAAATTAAATTGATTTTATGAAATTAAATTGATTTTATGAAATTAAATTGATTTTATGTTAAATTAAATTGATTTTATGTGAAATTAAATGGATTTTATGTGAAATTAAATTGATTTCACATGACAAAAAAAGGTTTCACGTTAAATTAAAGTGATTTCACAAAAGAAAAATTGATTTGACGTTAAATTAAATTAATTTTATGTGTAAAAAATTGATTTGACGTTAAATCAAATTTATTTCACGTGAAAAAAAATGCTTTCACGTTAAATTAAATTAATTTCACACAAACAAAAATTGATTTCAAGTTAAATTAAACTGATTTCATAAATCGAGAATTGATTTGACGTTAAATGAAATTGATTTCACATGAAAAAAATTGATTTCACGTTCATAAAATAAATTTCACGCGAAAAAAAATTGATTTCACGTTAAATTAAACTGATTTCAGAAGACAAAAATAAATTTGACGTTAAATTAAATTAATTTCACGTGAAAAAAATAGATTTGACGTCAAATTGAACTGATTTCACAAGTCAAAAATTGATTTTACATCAAATTGAACTGATTTCACAGGTCAAAAATTAATTTGACGTTAAATTAAATTGATTTCACATGAAAAAAATTGATTTGATGTTAAATAAAATTCATTTCACGTTAAATAACATTGATTACACATTAAATCCAATTAATTTCACGTTAAATCACATCAATTCCAAGTGAAAAAAAATCAATTCCATATTAAATCCAATCGACTTCAACTCAAAAAATTAATCCCTATCGAACAAAAATCGCTTCCAAGCGAAAACAATCACTTCCAACCACTGACATCCAACCCAAACGTACAAAAAACCATCTCCCACGCAAACAAAACCCCCGCATCCCTCCCCAACCCCCAACCCCGAGACCAAACAACAATCTGTGATTGGCCCCATCCAAAAACCTCGACAATATGCGATCTCCATCTCCGTCAGCCGTGACCACATACGCTTGTAGCAGCGCCTGCACGCCGGCCGCACCCCCAGCTCCCCCGGCTGGATTAGTCGACGGGTTGTTACTGCTTTGATTTGACAAAATATTACCAAGACTAAGTAATAAGTAATAACAAATATTTAAATAAGAAAATTCAAAAAGAAAGAAAAAAAGAAAAAAAAAATTCAAATTAATTAATTAATATATGTAAATATGCTAATTTCAAGCAATTGAGAGCGAGTAAGCAAAGCGCATTACAGATTTTGCATGTTGGGGTCCGACATCATCTGCGTGGCCATGTTCATGAGTGCGGGGTTGCTCAGGAGGTTGGACAGGTTGAATTGACCGCTGTCCATGCCGAACATGCCGCCGACACCGCCGCCAACGCCCACGCCGCCGACGCCCGAGCCGAGGTTCGCCTCTTTGAGTTTCTCTTCGGCGATCCTCAGGTTGTTCTGGTAGCTCTCGTTGTCGGGGTCGAGGGTCACGGCTTTCTCGTAGCAGTCTTTCGCTTGTTGATGCTGGTTGAGGCTCGCGTGGGCCAAGCTGGAATGAATAGGGTTTGGAGTTGTGAGTGGGGTTTTTGGTTGGTTTTGGGGGTAGGATGGTGGTGGGGGGGATCTGATTTTTGGATCGAAATCGGTTTTGGTTGGTTTTATGTGTTTTATGTGTTTTAAACTGAGTAAAAATCATATTTATACGTGATTTTGGACCGAAATCGGTTTAAACTTTGGTAAAAATCATGTTTTTTTTGTGGTTTTTGGTTGGTTTTAGCCGGATTTTGATTAAAATTCGGATTTTAGAAGTAAATGTAACTTTTGGAAGTGAATTTTGGACCAAAATCGGTTTAAACTGGGTAAATTCGTGTTTTATTGTGATTTTTAGTTAGTTTTAGCCAAATTTTGGACTAAAAGTGTTTTAAACTGAGTAAAAATCATGTTTTCTTTTGTTATTTTCAATGTTTTAGCTGAATTTTAGACCAAAATCTTTTTAAACTTAAGTAAAAGTTATGTTATTTTGTGATTTTTCGTTCGTTTTACCCGGATTTTGACTAAAATACGGATTTTAGAAGTAAATATGATTTTTATAAGTGAATTTTGAACCAAAATTGATTTAAACTGAGTAAAAATCATGTTTATACGTGATTTTAGTAAGTTTTAGCCAAAATCGGTTTAAACTTAAGTAAAAATCATGTTTTTTTGTGCTTTTTAGTTCGTTCAGCTAAATTTCGGACCAAAATCGGTTCAAACTGAGTAAAAATCATATTTCTATGTGTATTTTAGTTCGTTTCAGCCAAATTTTGCACCAAAATCAATTCAAACCGGCTCAAATTCAAATTCGCAAACAAAATCCACTTCGTCTTTGACCCAAAATCGAGTCAAAATCACATTCACAAACTAACTCCGGACCGAAATCGAACTAAACCGACTAAAAATCAAATTCCACACCTAACATTTAGTCGTTTCATTCCAATAATTCAGCTCGGAAATCAACTAAAAAATAAAAAACCCCAAAAAAAACAACCACCAAACGGTTTCCACATCACTCCAACCAAAAATCAAACCAAACAAATAAATAAACATCAACCCTTTTCTTCCGTACGCCTTGCTATAATTTCTATCAATTCTAATAGCTTTTTCGCAATCAAGTATGGCCTTATCGTGGCTGTTGAGTTTACTCAAAGCCGCCGCTCTAAAAAATAAAAATTCAAATTAATTTCAAATTAAATTCAAATTAAATTAATTCAATCGATGAGATATCGAAAAACCTATTGCAGAAATAAATGGCATTTCTCCCATCCAAGTCGATCGCTCTCGTGTAGCACTCGACGGCCTCGACGAACCGCTCCGTCTTCATTAATTCGTTTCCCTTATTTTTCAGTTCTTCCGCTTTCGCTTTCGCGTCCGGCGAAGGTTCGTCCGCTAATTTTTCCGAATTGCACTGAAAGAAAAATCGAAAAAATTTAATAAAAATCGATTAAATCGATTAAAATTAATTACAAATTAAATGCCAACAAAATTTTGTCCTTTTTTTATTTTAAAATTACAATAAAAATCGTTTTTTTTATTAATTACAATCGATTTTGGCACTAGAAAATTGGTAGCCTCTGTTTTACAGTGGTGTAGCCTCTTGGTTTTGATTGATTACATCATTTGGCAACTTATTAAAGGCACAATTGGGTGCGATAAGGCAGTTGGTTGTTAGTTTTGTGCTTTTTTCAATGAATTTATACATGAAATCAATTTTTTGGGGTTAGTTTTGGTGATACAATGGTTTTTTTTACATGGGATTTATATAGAATTTATACAAAATATTAATTTTGATTTTATTTTATAGGATTTATATAAAAATTCGACATTTTTGGTTAGTTTTGGTGTTATTTATATATTTTATGTACATTTTTATATTTGTTTTGATCGGTTTAGCCATTTTTAATGGTTTTGTTGGAGGTGCTGATTTTTTAAAAAAATGGTTATTGCACTTAAGATCACACTGATTTGAATTTAGAATTGAATTGTACATTGAAGGTGACTAGGATCAAGGCAACAAATTATTATTACTATTTTAAAAATAGAAGTTTCGTAAAGGTTTTTTGATTCTTCAATTAGAATTTTAAAAATTCAAAAAATTTAAAAAATGTAACAAATTTTTTTTTTTTTTTTTATATAATTAAATATAAAATTTTTAAATGATTAACATGTGTTGTTGTGAATGCGGTTGTTTGCATCATTAAAATAGTCCTAGTTATCAATTTAATGTATATTTACATTGGAGAATAAACATTGAGCTAAATTATAACAATTTCAAATTATTAATATAACGTTGAAGAAATTGGTGTTGGAAATGTGGAAATTCAACTAATTTTTGAAGAACTTCTTCAATTTTTTGATTTTTTTGGAAAATCTCGAAAAATTGAGCAAATTTTTTGATTTTTTTGTAAAAATTTCGAAAAATTGAGCAATTTTTGAGTTTTTTCTGAAAATTTCAAAAAATTGAACAATTTTTTAAATTTTTTCCTCAAAATTTAGACATTTCTTCACCTTTCAGTTAGAAATTTAGCCACCCCTCGAATTTTTAAGCAAAACGTAAAAATTGCAAAAAATCTTACCAAAAAAAAACAAAAGAAACAACAAATTCCTTAAAAAAAACAAAAAAACCCTTCGAAAAAACAACAAAGAAACCACAAAAACACAAAAACCACACTCAATGCACAGTATGCCACGTCTGAAAACAATTCCTCTTCCGACACAAATGCACCCGACACACCCGACACCCGAAATAACTCTCATGTGGCCGTCCCCGTTTCGTCAAACGTCCATCCCGCCCGCACTGCACACAGCCGCCTTTCGGCAACATCCGTTCCAACTCGTGTCTGGCCGCTTCCAACGACAAATCGAGTGGTTTGCCCGCCTCGGCCTCGGCATCGGTGTCCTCCGAATGCTCCGAATTGCGTCGTCCAGTCGTCGCCGCACTCCGCCTCGTCTTCTCCGACGCAATTTCTCGCTTTAGAACAGAGTTTTCAATCTTACAAACTCTAACATGTGACTCAGCATGTGATCAACAAATTTCTGTTGGCATTTTTCGCGACAAAATCGATTTATTATCGACATTAAAACGTGTAGCAAATTACCTCTTCGTTCGCCGTCGCTTCTTTGAACATTTCTAAAAGCTTTTTCGAATTTTCTCGACCACTGGCGTCGTCGTGGCTGATGCCGTACGCTTGTTCTAGGCATTGCACGGCGACTGAAACGATTTTTGCAATTTTTGAGATTATTTTTCGATTTTTTTCCGATTTTTTCGAGTTTTTCGCACCTTCGATGGATTCCGTGGCGTCGGCGGTTAAACTTCCAGATTGGAGTTGTTCCGACAGGAATTGGATGATGGAATATACTAATTTTTTCACTTCGGACATGGTTTTTTAACTGGAAATGAGAAATTTTTGAATTAGCGGATTTTTCTTTTCAACCATTTTTTTCTTGTTTTTGTCTTTTTTACGATTTTTTTGGAAAATCGTTTTTGGTGGTGGCGAAAGGCCGTGTTGGGTACTTACACTTACTAAAACTTTTATTCTTTGGACGAGTCGTTGGTTTTTTAAAAAATAATATGTAATTGCGAGTTTGAAAACTAAAAATGTTAGGTTTAGGCCTATTTATGACTTCCGATCTCTAACGCAACGAGTCGACAATGCGCATCACTAGCATTGGGCGTATCGAATCGAAATATCGTATCGAATGGGTGTATCGCTCGATGCGATGTGGGGCGATGCAGTGAACTGCGGTGATGGGTATCGATACGATATGTATATCGTTTTGTGAAAATATCGATATTTTTCAAAATGGTTCTTCGTGAATACTGAATAGTAGAAAAAATAATTTTTTTTAAAGGCCGTAAGAAAAGAAATATTTTTCGAATAAAAACATGGATTTTTTCAACTAAAATTGTTATTTATCGTGACAATAAATAATTTCTGATGCTATACGATATATTTTTGTTAGCTACGCTGGATGCACAACCTGGTGGTGATATTCAGAAGTGTTGGATTTATTTAATTTATCTTTTTTATCTTAATTATCTTTTATTGTAATATTTATGTATTTTAGACAACTAAAATTTTTTGAAAAACAAGAAATTTTATTTTTTTTTAAATCAAGAAGATCCTATTCGACGACATTCTGCGATAAATTGTAGTGACGTATTCGCAACTGAACTGGAAAGCAAATACATGTTATGTTGTGTTAGGCATTCCCAATTGGACTGGAAACCAAACAAATGTCTTGGGTCGTTTTCTTACCTTGCATAACTGTGCTGCTGTAATTTCATTCCACTTGCCTATCATTAAAATTAAGGTTCTTTTACAACAATGCAAATGGTTTTTATTTCTGTGCCTGTAATTAGATTGCTTACACATTAAATTAAATATATCTTCAATGATTAATTTTCTCAAATCACCTCACATTTGGCTTTTCTTAAGTTTCAGTTTCTGGAATAGAATTCCTGTTCCTGTTCCTGTTTCTGGAATTTTGCTTTCTGTTGCTGTTCCTGTTTCTGGAATTTTGCTGTCTGTTGCTGTTACTGCTTCTGGAATCTTGCTTGCTGTTACTGCTTCTGGGATCTTGCTTGCTGTTACTGCTTCTGGAATCTTGCTTTCTGTTGCTGTTACTGCTTCTGGAATCTTGCTTTCTGTTGCTGTTACTGCTTCTGGAATCTTGCTTTCTGTTGCTGTTACT
>JAQIXU010001909.1:0-14455 GCA_034701245.1 Strigamia transsilvanica | reverse complement strand
GAGAACAAATCCTTGTAATTGAACGAACTAAACGGAATAATCCGTTTATAAACTTAAGATTGAACGCGCCTAATGTTGTTTTGGTCAATAGCCAATGGGAGTTTGTCACAAGTTTTAGTAAACAGTTTTTGTTAGATTAAGAAGCTTTAAATTGGGGTTTAAAATGGGCGGTTATCATAAGTTCGATGTGTACAATATCGCCGGTAGTGCCATCATCTTGGAGGGAAATGAAATGAAATGAAAACTTCTCATTACAGATTCTGTGGATTACTGGTTGATAGTTTAATAATTACCCTTCGGTGGCATGAATTGATAGTGATCTTTTGTCTGAAGTGTTCCCTCTTTTAATCCTGTTAGAGTTAATGTTGACCCATTTTTCTTCATTACAAACATCAAGCACCATGATCTTTAGCAATCTTCTTCTACTCCCATGTCCCAGCCCACATGTCTTCTGTTGTAGCCCACTTCATACATCAAATGTATTGTACATTGTTGCCTGGCTTCAATTTACTTCCAGTGCAGTCTGTTGAATTGCATGCAGTTTTTTTCTTGTCTGATAAAGACCTAGTTGCAATGTATCATTTCTCTTCATTCTCCCACAAAGTCAAGTACTGAATCTTCACTCTGTCTCTCTCTCTCATTTGCTGCAGCCAACACATAATTTCTCAAACAGAATAAGTGATAGTTTGGTGGTGGATAAGAATTAAATTATTAGTTTAGTATGATATGCCACTAAAGTCAGTTTGTTAAGATTTATGCTGTTTTAAAAATGATTGCTTTGTCAACCCCATATGGTTCCAAAGTATATTTTACAATAAATTTTTAGATTTGCCTAAATAATACATTTCGAAATACAGAGGCAGCGCTATGCGGTAAGCCAGGTAAGCAACGCATAGCGGCGCAAAATGTTCAAGAGGCGCTTCCATATATAAAGAATTCTTTGAAATTAAATAATAATTAATTATTGTTTAATAGAAATTTGAAACATTTAGTTGTTTCTAAGTTGTATTATTATAAATATAATTTTTAACTTTTTCGTGGCAACTTTGTGGTTTGAGGCGACGTATTTGAAATTTGCAGGGGGGCGCAAGAGCAGGTGGCACCGCCCCTGCCAATATACATCACTTTTCGCGGAATTCAATTATATTATTCATGCATTAAATAATGCATTTTGTAATACATTTTATTAAATGTATTTTGACAATGCATTCAGATTTGACGAATTATGTGGAATGCATTTTGTGATAGGTTTTACAAAATGTATTATCAAGGCAAAATGTTTTACAAAATGTATTATCAAGTACATTGTGAAACTTAATACATTTTTAAATGTATTAAATGTATTATTAAATACATTAGGTGCAGTCGGAAACGAAAACATTTTCGAGTTTCCTGAGTTTCCTACGTTTCATTTCCTGAAATGTGGCGTCATTTCCGGGAACGTTTACGTTTTAGCCCTGAAACTCATGTTTGTGTTTGTGTTTTACAATTGCGCACTCGTCTGCGCAGCATTTCGAGTTTCAGGCACCATTTGCAAAAAAGAACGTGGCAATTTCGATCGTGGCAAATTCAAAATATGTAATATGTAATATGTAATTGTTTAGGAAGCTTGCGATTAAAATCGATTAAAAACCGATCAATATTGAGAAATATCGACTAAAAATGTATAAATATTGAGAAAACTCAATTAAAAACCGATAAATATTGAGAAAAATCAATTAAAAACCGATCAATATTGAGAAATATCGATTAAAAACCTATAAAACTTAGCTTAAACTTAGCTAAAACTTGCCTCAGATTTTCCCAATCAGAATTATACCCAAAACACACAAAAAACTAACCACACGCAAAACTCGTTTTTCACGATTTTCAGTTTCCGAATGTACCTATTACAATATATTCTAATGTAATTGCAATACATTTTTGAAGCGTATGGGTCCGCACATGCTGCACCTCGGATGGCTACGCCACTGATCAAGGGATAGTGATTGGTGAACTTTAAGCAACTTAGGTCGTAGGTTATTTCCTCACTTAAAAACACTCACGGCTGGAAGTGTAATACTTGTCAATCATACACTTCAACACTTTCGTAACGACCGAACGTTGACATGGGACACAATGGTCAAAGTGGATATAGAAAATCTAAAAAAAGAAAACGGTAACGGTAACCTCTGAAAGGTGAAAGCCGTATTTTAGAGTTAGCTAGGGCTATTGGATGTGCAATGACATGATTACAGTAAGTGGAATCAGGAAAAGAAGGAGGCCATTATGGTTGAAAAATATATTTTACAATAAATTTTTAGATTTGCCTAAATAAAACATTCCAAAATATATCGTTTTTTGCGGAATTTAATTATATTTTGTTCGTGCATTTCATTAATGTTTTTAGTGTGATTTATTGTCGGTAGATGGCAGTGGATGTTCAGTACTTGACAGCTTATTAGTTGATAATATTTTAACATTTAGGTGAAATATGGAAGTTTTTATTTTAATAGAGATTTTGCTTGTGGATGATTAATTAGGTTTTGGTTTCTGGGACAAAGGAATTATTTTTTTTTTAAATTATTATATTATGAATGGGGTTGTGAGAAGGTATGCAATAAGTTTTTGGTTTTTTCATGTGTAGGGATAGTTGTGAATGCAAAATTATTAGTTTTTTTTTTGTTTTTTTTATTTTTTTATTTTTTTTTTAATTTTTTAATTTTATTTTTTTATTGGAGTTGGATTGTTTCGAATTTATTTTTAAGCCTGTTGAAAGTTGATTTTAATTTTGTATTCCCATTATCTCAGCGAGAGGCTATTTTAATTACAGTATAACCACAGGAAAAGATAGGCGTGTTTAGTGTGCGATCATTTCCGAAATTTAATTGCTGAAATTATTCGCATTTTCCGTCTATTGTTTCGTTTGAATTAATTTTTTTAATCATAAATATGATCATCTTTATTAAAATTTTGATAATGTCTACGAAAATTAACGAAACAACTAAAAATTTTATAAAAAATCAACCAAAAGCAACTAAAATCCACTGAAATTGACAAAAAGTAAGCAAAAACTGCTAAAAATTACTGAAATTTACACAAAAATTACTAAATCCCTTAAGAATAATTCACTAAACTTCACAAAATAAACCATTATCCCAAATCTGCAAAATACATTTATTAAAATTTTGATAAAATCCACTCATTTCTTTGCTAAAAATTCATAACATAAAATTAAAAAAAATCATATTCTGCTAAAATTTTCCTTAAAATTGAACTCCATATTTACCCAAAAAGTTTCTAACCAAACCTACCTTAACTTTATGCTCAAATTAAAAATAACAAACAACTAACCCCAAACTATCCAAACCAGAACAAAAAAGAAAAGACAAACACCCAACACGAAAAACCCATTAAACCCACCAAGACAACTTACCATAATTACACTTTGTTGCTGTGTAAATCGAAGCAACAATCAACTTAAAACATTAAAAACAATAAGTGTCTTCAAATTGCTTAAGCAAATACTTCCAACTTAGCCTTAAATGAATAAAAATAATTGAAATAAATGATTCATCATTGTAGCATTAAACCCCAATAAGAATCACAACTTTTTTATAAATACACTCAACCCTCGTTATACGGCCGGTCTTTATACGGCATTTCGCTATAACGGCTTTAGGAAAGTATGGCACTTTTCGAGTTACGGCCCACAATGTTTCGTAGATACGGCCAAAAATCGGGAAATTCCATTCCCCCTGATTCGTTATACAGCATTTTGCTTTACAGCCAACTTTTCCGGAACCTATCTAGGCCGTAAAGCAAGGGTTGAGTGTATATAATTTCCAACTCTTTTTTACATCTGCCAAACGAAGTGATGCAGCAAAAAGGAAATTGAAGTGCAAACAAATAGTTTGGCTTCCAGTGTGCACGCCTGTCTTCATCTTCTTATTAAACATAACTAACATTCCATCCTTTGTTTGGTTGTCAGCATTTCACACTAATTGCATTTTAATGTTGGCTAATATCAACAGAAACTTCCCTCGTTGATGTTGTTGCTCTTGCCTGTCTTTGCAGCTATATCTTGGTGTCGTTTTGTCAGTTGTAGTCATAGTGACAGGTGTATTTTCCTACTATCAAGAATCTAAAAGCTCAAAGATCATGGAATCTTTCAAGAACTTGGTGCCACAGGTAAGGGATCTTCTATTGGTGAAACAAACCACACAGAATCACTTGTAATTCTTCTACTTTTGCCCACAAATCCCCCCAGCAGAGGCATGGTTGCTGCTAGGTCTTGTTTTTTGGTTGTTTTGGTTGTTTTTTGTTTATTTTGTTTTTGGTTTTGTTTTTCTTTTATTGTATGAAATGTCTATATGCTTTCAGTTATATCTGGGTGTAGTCTTATCGGTCGTGGTGGTAGTTACTGGATGCTTCTCCTACTATCAAGAAAGTAAGAGCTCAAGGATTATGGAATCATTTAAGAATTTGGTGCCTCAGGTAGGTCCTGTATTGAGTAGAAACTTGGCTGTTGTTGTAATTAATAAGTAAAAGTAATGGATATTATGAGTTCTCCCTCTCCATGCCATTCACGGATCGGTATTGTGGTTTAACAGGAATCTAGTTAGATTTATTATTGGTATTCTTTGCATGTTTAAGTTTAGTTTTACCTTTTTTAAATTTAAATTTCTTTTTTGATATCAACTTTGGCTGTTTTATGACTGAATTTGCTTCTTTCCTTTCCTTGCTTTTCTACCTATCTTTCAATTTGAACTCACTCAGCATTGAAGAATGAAACCAGACAGTTTGTTAAAGAACTACACGACTGATCATTTTGCAATTTCCTGGCTCTGACAGTTATTTGTGAGAGATTTCTGCCTGTGGCTTAGGAATTAGATCTCGGCCTCATTTCAGATACAATAAATAGCAATCATTTGCAGATTCAGAATATATTGATAAATATTCTGTGTTGTATTTCTTGCACGGTCAATACAAATATTAGATATTGGGACTATCAGAAACTCGCGCTTACGAAGTTTTCTAAATCTAATGATTGTCCTTGGTCACCTCAAAGATCGATCAATGTTGCCTAACGAGACTGACCCAGCTGCGATGAGACAAATTCCTTTCCATCGTTTAACGATATGCTTGAATTCAGTGGGTACTCTCGTCTGATTTGAGGTCGTGATTTTTTTTCTCCTACGCATTGTTGCCGCGGAGGTCAGAAATACGAAGCTGTCTGGTTTACAATGTAGTTAGTAAACGACGTATGCGATTTGCATTAATTTTGTGTATGACGTTTTACAGTATGCAACTTTAGTGCGTGAAGGACAGAAAATAACGATGCGAGCTGAGGAAGTAGTAGTTGGTGATGTACTAGACATCAAATTTGGAGACCGTATACCTGCTGACATTCGTGTTATCAGCGGACATGGCTTTAAAGTAGACAACTCATCTTTAACTGGGGAATCCGAACCTCAGTCTCGTACAGCCGAATTCACCAACGAAAACCCACTGGAAACTAAAAATCTTGCCTTTTTCTCTACAAATGCTGTGGAAGGTGAATCTTTAAATCTCAGATAATTTCCACCTAATGGGTGAACTTACCCGTGGAGAAAAAATGTTGAAGCCAGAAGTCATCTCTGGGAAGTTAAATTTTGCAACTTTTTGCAATACACAATGGGTACACGGGGACATCCAATTAAAATTACATCTAACAATAGTCAATGACACATCATTTGGCTTGAGCGCCCTGGTCTATATTACTTTATTAAACTGGGCTGGGGCCTTAGGTGAGTGCCCATTGTGACCATATAATGCACCAATGACAATAGTGTATCTATGGGAATGTTAAAGAAAATAGATGTCCATTGGCACCAGCAGTGGCTTTGGACGAGGCGGGTAGATCTTAGCAAAACCGTTTTAGCAACGGGTCCTAAAATCAACAACCTGACCTAACCCGACTTAACTTAACCTGACCTAACCTAAACTGATCAGTGATCTTTGTTGCATATTATATGCGCATAAAACGAATTTTTTTTTGCATAAATATCCGGGGTCTACTGATTTGCATGTGCCGCTAAGATGATCAGATTTACACTGCGCATCTCATTTTGCAGGAGATGATTTTCTAGTTCTAGGCATTGTTCATAATGCTAACATAAAGTAATGAAACAACAATATTTAGTTCATTGAGAAAACCAATTTACAGCATAGTGGCAAAGTATTGCTGCAAAATGTGATGCGCAGTTTGAATTTGACATGAAGGAACTACAGTAAGTGAAACGCGTGTGTTTTATTTTTCACCAGGTACATGCCGCGGTCTTGTAATAAGCACTGGTGACAGAACTGTCATGGGCCGTATTGCCAACTTGGCTTCCGGCTTGGATTCGGGCGAAACTCCAATCGCCAAAGAAATAGGGCATTTCATCCATCTCATCACAGCAGTCGCTGTATTTCTCGGGGTCACATTCTTCGTCATTGCCCTCGCTTTGGACTACCATTGGCTGGATGCTGTTGTCTTCCTCATTGGCATCATTGTCGCCAATGTACCGGAGGGTCTTTTAGCTACAGTCACTGTAAGATGAGCTATTAAAAAGGGAATAAAACACCACTTATCCTGTTTAATGACCCCTTTTTATTTTTATCCATTTCAGGTGTGTCTGACACTTACTGCCAAACGTATGGCATCGAAAAACTGTCTAGTCAAGAATTTAGAAGCTGTAGAAACTTTAGGATCAACATCAACCATTTGCTCGGATAAAACTGGAACATTAACTCAAAATCGTATGACAGTTGCCCACATGTGGTTTGATAACCAAATCATCGAGGCAGACACCACTGAGGACCAAAGTGGTCAGTAGTATAAAAGCTATGCTGGAACCCGTTCACAGCCACGTCGTGCGTAAGAGGCGCCTTTGTGCAAAGTTGTATTTCAGTGCCCCCGTAGTGCATAAAAGTGTACTATTGTCCGAAAGTGGCGCCAACATAATCAAGCACCTATTTGCGGGGCAAAACCTCTATACCTGAATGGCGCGGCCGTGACTTGGTTCTTTTAAGGAAATGGTCATAGAGATTATTTCTGTAAGCAATGTCTTTATTTTGTCATTTTAGGTGCACAATACGATAAATCATCGCCCGAATTTAAAGCGTTGTCACGCATTGCTATGCTGTGCAACAGGGCTGAATTTAAAGGTGGACAGGACGGTGTCCCCATTCTTAAAAAGTGAGTTAATGATAGTTAAAAACTTTTTTTCATATGGGACATGAAAACCCATTGAGATTTAATGACATCAGTCGTAGTCCGGTCTCTTGGATAGTGACTTGCCCCGACCATATTATCAAGACACCAGGCCAATGGCACTGTCTGTAAATCTCAATGATTTTTATGTCCATGGTGAATAAACATAAAACTGCTTTATTGAGCACCTATGTCGCTAGTCTAACGCTAGGACATCATTCGATGTTAGGAAGCCAGCCAATGGCAATTAGTAGATTCTTTGAGTGAATAGGGTAAAATAATAAGTATTGGATTTACTTTGTTTTGTTTTATTCTCTTTGTTTAGAGAAACTACAGGCGATGCCTCAGAATCCGCTTTGCTAAAATGTATGGAACTAGCTGTTGGGAATGTTCAGGAACAGCGTAACCGGAACAAGAAAATAATTGAAATTCCCTTCAATTCAACCAACAAATATCAGGTATGTTTTATTTGAAAGGAGCGCCAATAATGCCATAAACAAATCATCATATCAACTCCAAAAGAATACAAGGAGGTTGGTTTGTTTCGTTGCCGATCATTTCGTAGCCTCTGTCAACTCGAGCTTCTAACAAGCGTTAATGCCGGGGTGGGGGAACATCTGCTGCTTAGTTTGCACTCACCCTGCCTCAACTGGGACCCACAAAGCAAAGTACACTCAACCCTTGCTTTACGGCCTAGATAGGTTCCGGGAAAGTTGGCTGTAAAGCAAAATGCTGTATAACGAATCAGGGGCAATTCCCCCTGATTCGTTATGGAATTTCCCGAATTTTGGTTGTATCTACGAAACATTGTGGGCCGTAAATCAAAAAGTGCCATACTTTCTAAGGCCGTTATAGCGAAATGCCGTATAAAGAGCGGCCGTATAACGAGAGTTGAGTGTAGACTTAAACAAATCAAATAAGCATTTTGCTGCCAAAAAATGTTGACGAAACAACCGGCGACGAAATGAGCCAAATTCAATACAGGAGCATTGCTATGTTATGCATTTATTGTTGCATTTGTTGTCCATAGGTATCCATTCATGAGACTGAGGACCAAACCGATGGTGGCTACTTACTCGTGATGAAAGGTGCACCAGAAAGAATCTTAGAGCGTAGTTCTACTATATTTGTAAATGGGGAGGAGAAGATACTGGACGACGAACTCAGAGAAGCTTTCAACAGTGCCTACTTGGAACTTGGAGGATTAGGAGAACGTGTTTTAGGGTTTTGCGACTTCAAATTGACAAGCGACAAATTTCCTCCTGGGTATCCATTTGATGCAGATGAGGAAAATTTCCCAATTGATAATCTTAGATTTGTGGGTCTCATGTCAATGATTGATCCACCGCGTGCTGCTGTACCCGATGCTGTTAGCAAATGTCGCAGTGCCGGCATCAAAGTAGGTTGACGAGCAATGCAAAGGTACAGTTATCGTACTCGCTGGGTTTACAGCCAGGATGATTTTACCTAGGGCCTAACGAACCTTTTAGGGTCTACAATATTTCACTTGGAAAAATTAATACATAGACAGTAAAAATTGAGTGAAAAATCCAAAATAAGATAAACAGAGGCTGTAGAAAAAAGTGACTAGGGTCTACGAAGGTCTTAAAACGGTCTTGGTCACAGCTATCTAAAGTCATCAATCCAGCAGCCGATAAACTTGTACTGAAAAGCAGTGGTCCACTGGGCTATGCTGAAAAGAATGAACAAGCAAATAAAGTGTTGGTAATTTCTCTCTTGCCATCACAGGTAATTATGGTGACTGGAGATCATCCCATCACCGCGAAAGCAATCGCAAAATCAGTAGGTATTATTTCAGAAGGAAACGAAACTGTTGAAGATATAGCTGGTCGTCTAAATATCCCTGTAGAAGAAGTCGATCCACGGTAAGTACAATCTTGGTCTAAAAAGTTGTCGCCTTTAAACCATGCTCTCAATGGAAAGAGGCGACAATGTTTATGACCGCAATTTCGACAGGGCCGGACCATGGCTACAAGGTTTTAGAAAAACCTACATTACCCAACTCTCACTTTACGGCCTAGATATGTTCCGGAAAAGTTGGCTGTAAAGCGAAATGCCGTATAACGTTCCCCCTGATTCGTTATGGAATTTCCCGACTTTTTGGCCGTATATCGAAAATGTTAGGCCGTAAATCGAAATTTAGCCGTAATGGCACAAGGCCGTTATGGCGAAAAGCCGTATAAAGAGCGGTCGTGTAGCGAGGGTTGGGTGTATTTAGTATATGTAGATTGGTAGGTCATAATTGTTTGATCGAAAGGCCTATGGTTTTGATTTGTTGTTTGCATGGTCCGGGCGTGCCGACAGTAACGTAGTTTGATTTTTGTTTTGTGAATATTTGCAGTGAAGCAAAAGCTGCAGTTGTGCATGGCAGTGAACTGAAAGAAATGACAGTTAACCAACTGGATGATATTCTCCGCCATCACACTGAGATTGTATTTGCTCGGACTTCTCCTCAACAGAAACTTATAATCGTAGAAGGTTGCCAACGATTGGGCGCTATCGTAGCCGTCACTGGTGACGGCGTAAATGATTCACCCGCGTTGAAGAAAGCAGACATTGGTAATTTTTGAAATACGCACTGCTTTGATTTTTAGATTTACAAAAGCAATAAATATAAATACCACTGATTGATGCCTTGTCAAGGTGTTGCCATGGGCATCTCTGGCAGTGATGTGAGTAAACAAGCTGCTGACATGATCTTATTGGATGATAATTTTGCATCCATTGTGACTGGAGTGGAAGAAGGTATGTAATTGGTTTTGCTGTTTTCTTTTGTTGCAATTTTTATCGATTTTTATTTTTATTTTTAAAGGCCGACTAATTTTTGATAATTTAAAAAAATCTATCGCTTATACGTTAACAAGTAACATCCCAGAAATCAGCCCATTTTTGCTCTTCATTCTTGCCGACATTCCGCTTCCTTTGGGAACAGTCACCATCTTGTGCATTGACTTGGGCACAGACATGGTGAGGAAATATTTATCTTTTCAGTTTTCAGAGACAGTTGAATCCTTTCAGACCGGGTGTAGGTGGTCCAGGGAAATTCTCCGGAGTGCATAATGGTGTTGTCCATTGCGTGAATGAGAAGGTCTCGACAAAGAACCAGTACCGTCTACTGGCTGTAGCATTGCGGCAGCCTGTCTCACGGCGCCGCCATACAAGACCGAGTACGACGTGTAACCTGTCATAAGTTACATGTGTCTTGTTTGCCTCAGGGTGCGATCTAGTCTGTGGACATCCCTGCAAAGAACGTAGGGTTGGCATGCGTTCAGGTATACCGACATGTCCTCTTGTTGGGAACTTCCAGGGCCTGGGGGATCTTGGATTGTTTGACCACTGCAGATGATCGTTTGATCCAGTGATTCTCAAAGTGGGTGATATCGCCCTATGGGGGCGTTGGAAAGATTCGTGGCGGGGGGGGGGGGCATAGTATCCTTGGGTGCATTTGGAGGCGTTGACAAAAAATAAGGGGGCATTATTCGTAATTTTTATTTTCATATTATCCTTCGTTATATTAATTTTCTGTGATTTTAATAAATACTTTTATAATTTCAAGCTTCAAGGTGTCTTATTTACAACATCTTTCTTTACTATATTCTAGGACGTAGGTAGAAATATAGATACATATATCTTTTTGTTTGTTCGCTTAAAGACTGTAGATTTTCATGGGGCGTTGAGTAATTTTTTCCTCTAAAGGGGGCGGTAGGCCAAATAAGTTTGAGAATCATTGGTTTGATCGAAAGGCCTATGGTTTTGATTTTTGTTTATAGTTTAGAGCGCCATTAATGTCATTAAAATCACTTTATTATTATCACAAAGAACATTTGCATTGAGATAGATGCTTTTTGGATTGTACAGGAGGGTATGGCAAGTGAGAAAGATTAGCAATCTTTTTGGGATTCATTTTGCAAGATCATCGCCAAACGAGATTCGGGACTCAGTAGTTGTAAATGCCCGGTCTTGAGGAAGTTCACTGCATAGCACACTATCTTTTTTGCAGGTGTTTTCACATTTCAATATTAAAATTTAATAATCTTTTGGAGTTGGTGAATTTGTGTATCCCATTTTTACGCAATTTGTCATTTTCTTATGAATTGGGAGATGGGAAAGCCGATAAATCATAAGAGAAAAATTTGATAGATTGGAATCCAATATGGTGCATTGTGACAGGTTTCTTTAAATTATTGATTTTTCTTTTTTTTGTTAAGCTTTTTTTCTTTTGTGGGAAGTAAAGAATCTTTTTAGACTTTTTTATTTTTTATTTATTTTGATAATGGTCAATAAATTTTTTTTTCAAAAAAATCTTTCCACAAAATTAATCGATCAGTGGAAAATCTCCATGTTAAGTCTATGGGGATGAAGAGATTAGGGTTAAAATATTACAGTTGCAGGGCAAACCATCTAATTAATTTCTTTTATTATTTTTAGATGAATTAGTTATTTTTAGTTGTAATTATTATGTAGAATATATCTTTCCAGTATTTTTATTTAGTTCCTTAGTTGTTGTTTTTATTTTTAGACATTTTTATTTTCTTTCTTATTCTTGTTTTACTTCTTCCTTACCAACATCAGTTGCCTGCTATAGCTCTGGCTTACGAGCTGCCAGAGGCTGACATCATGAAACGTCGTCCCCGTGATCCTTTTCGTGACAAACTGGTTAATGCCAGGTAAAACCATCACCCCATTACTGACACACACTAATCATTTTCCTTCGCCAACTCTTTGTTGACAAGAGTTGGGTAGAATCTCCATTCTAACAATTGAGTTTTCTGTTTGGTTGGCATTAATCCCTTTCCTTTAACACATACTACTACTTGTATATGTGATTGCTTTCTGTTTTGTTTATTTGTTATGGTTTGCCCACAGCAGCAAAACATGATATGTCATCAAAAGTAAGTTTTTATTTCTTGTTTTTGTTTTTCATTTTTTGGTTTTGTTTTTCTTTGTTTCTTCCAATTTTTGAGATCATCTTTGTCAGGTAGGATTTTGATTGCTTTTTTTTGTTGGCGATTTTTTTTTATTTAATGTTTGTGCACAGGATGAGTAAGATATCTTTTACTACAAATAATTATCTTGGTATAATGTTAGCGTTAGCAGAAATTTTTTAGGATTTATTTTGGAAAATTTGAAAAAATGCAAGAAAAACTGAAAAAATTTAAGAAAAATTGAAAAAATTCAGGAAAAAATTGAAAAAATTCAAGAAAATTTGAAAAAAATCAAGGAAATTTGAAAAAAATCAAGGAAATTTAAAACAAAATTCAAGAAAATTTAAAACAAAATTCAAGAAAATTTAAAACAAAATTCAAGAAAATTTGAAAAAATTCAAGAAAAGTGTAGTGAAAGATGGTTTTGCTCGTCTTGTTTGTCGATAAGTGAGTTTAGCATGTGACACAAACACAACACATGTTTCTTGAGCATTTTTTCTCCAAAATGATTTTTCTTTCTTTTTAACTGAAAAATTAACTGTTTTCATGTTTTTCTTTTTTTTTGCTGGGTCATAATGTGATGCAGTTTGTTCTAACCTTTTGGTGATGTCAGGGGCTGGGAAAAGTTAAAACTTGTTTAAATGTTGCAGAGTTTGTAAACTGGACTAACTTTGCATTGTTTGTTTTACTGCTTGTACTATTTTTGAATGGCAAATCCTAATTTTGTTATACAGGTTCCCGCCATCTCCCTTGCCTATGAGACCTCTGAAAGTGACATTATGAAGCGTCAACCCCGTGATCCCTTCCGTGATAAACTTGTAAATTACAGGTAAGGAAGTTTTAAGTTATTTTGTCCTTGCCATGGTGCAAACCGGTGTCAATAATTAAATGCAGGTTAGTTGTTTAGACGTTATCCATGACTAATCAGTTGAATTGCAGATGTAGAATATCAAGTGGATTGTAGCAAACCAGACATTAACACCGATGTGGAATCATAGATAGTGGTGTAGCAATCGGGGTGCAGCACATGCGGTTGACACGGGCCCACGAGCTTAGGGGGCCCATGGAGGATGAAAATAGTGACTGTATATTCCAGGGGTTTCCAATTAAAAAGTGTCCGAGGGCCACAATTTAATCCACAAGCCTAGTGGCGGGCCGCATCATAATCGGCTGAGGTACATAAGTTGTTATTAAAACAAAGCGAACCTCACATTTGCACGCTAGTCGGGCAAGTCTACTTACCATAGCGTTCTTTTTTCACAAGGCATCGCGGGCCGCCTGTTGGAAACCCCTGGTATATTTTGTCAAGTACTTGACGGTTCTGCTAAAGGGCCCACGGCCGTTTCAAGACCTTCGTAGGACCTAGGCACTTTTTTCTAGAGGCCTCTGTTTATCTTATTTTGGATTTTTCATTCAATTTTTACTGTCTACATATTAGTCTTTGCGAGTGGCCCTGAAAGGGCCCACCAACCAAAATTGCACATGCGCCCATTGACTTCTTGCTATGCCACTGATGATAGGCTAACATTAGCGATGCATCTTTTAGTTACACATTATTCATGCATGATGATACTGCTTTGGTTTATTCTTTAACCTGATATATTTTTGGTTTTAGAATAATGCTAATAAGCTAATTAAGCATTGACAGGTTCTGTGTTGAGCTAAGATGAAAAAAGTCAAACAGGAAATTGTAGCCAGGAAGTGACATCATTAAATGGAGTTGTTAAGAGTTCTGGTTCTGATTTTGGTTCTAGTCCCAGTAAATTAAACCAGAGCCTTTCACTATCAAACCAAGATTGAAATAATGACAGTAATTCATATTGATTTTTAATTAAGTCAATTAACAATCAGCAATAATGAAACTCTGATGAGAATAATAATGATGTCAAGGATACTCCACATTAATTGTGCTTTACTTTTTGCATACGTTACTTAGGAGTGCCACTGTACAACAGATGTCAGAGTGTCATATTCCTTTAGCTATATGCTTTTGAAGAAGACCTTTGGCTTTGGCCCATCTCCAAAACACTTAATACTTTCAGTGGAATTCTGTTCCACCACACATGTTTAGTGCTATTTGCAGAATTTAGGCACATTTCCGCGAGAAAAGCAATAAATAATTTCTCCAGCATTCAATTTCCTACAAATCAACAGTATTTTTGGCTCCAGAACCCTTCTCATGCATGTTTATTACATTATATTATTATGTACATACGGTGGAACCTCGCATAACGAGCACCTCGCACAACAAGTAATTCGCATAACGAGCAATAAAAATTTTTAAAAAATGACT
>JAQIXU010001908.1:0-14458 GCA_034701245.1 Strigamia transsilvanica | reverse complement strand
CCACGGCCATTTCAAGTTATTTATCAAAGATTCTTAATTTGCTAAAAGTCTTGAGTTTAAACGCCCCAAATTATTAGTTAAACCATGTTTACAAGTTTATTGCATGCTACAATTTATAGTATCTAAATACGAAATGAAAGAAAAATTATCTTGTCACAGACCGTAAAATCAGACAAAATTTACTACAATTGTAAAGTACTTGAAAAAGTCGGACTTCATCTCTCTTTTAATACGTTGGGAGAATTATACTACGGTACGGGACGGGACAGGACAGGACAGTATTTTATTTTATAATCGGACAACGTAGTTTCATAATAGAAATCGTAAATCAATAGTGCAATAAATTTTTTAAGGTGAAAAAACCCCCACACGATGCTCCAAATGAAACGTGAGTGGATAAAAGACGTTGGGTGTATAATCCTTGAGAGAGACGTAATAGCAAGAGACACGCGTTGCAATCTCGCCGAGCAAATGACTTATGGCTGCGGATGAGCGTTTAATTGCAGGCGAGCGCCGTCTAGGAAATATGGGCAACGGGGACTCGAGCCCAAGGATTGCACGAACCGGTGCGAGGCTTGGTGGGGTTTAATAAAGCGACACTGCGGAGAGCCACTCGAGAACCCGCCCGCCCCCGCCTGAGCAATACTTGTTTCCAAATTAATCCATCCTCCCACTTCCCACTTCCTTGTAACGTGTTTATTAAAAGCTCGAGGATCCACCATCTTAATAAGAGCTTTAAGTGGTGCGAGAAGACAATTTGGAATGGCCATCAAAAGTTTCAATTGAATTATTTTTTCCCTCGCAATTTTCACTTTTCCAACGGCTTATGTGCTGGAAACTTGTAATCTTGCATGAGTAAGTAAACTCATATAATAACATTTCACAGTTACGGTTGATTTTAGCCAAAGATTTGCGCGTTTGCGATTTAAATTACTTTTTTGGAATTTAAATTTTTTTTACGTGTTGATGGATGATTACTTGTAGCAATGTTTACAGAATTTTACCGCACATGGCACGAAACCTTGAGAAGTAAATTGTATAAATGTTACTTTGATCTAAAATATTGATACGGAAATAATAAGTTTTAATTTAGCTTATGCGCATAACTTATGTTTTGGCATGTGCAATGATGAAAAGTTGCACCTGACTTAACCTAGACCTATAAGTTAGGCTTTATATGGAGATTTACATTAGGCCTAAAATGTAATAGAAAAATATGTCATCAGATATCAATGCGAAGGTGTGTCTTTCGGAATTGTTCGCTAACTAGACATGTCATCAAGCGATAACAATCTGGGACCAATGAATTACTAGGCTCAGCTGAGGGCAATCAGATGGGCAAAACAACTAGTTCCTTACAAATAGAATAAAAGCCAATTGTTTGTGTTTGGTGCAAACTCGAACGTAATTTTTAAACCCTGTTTTTTTTTTAACACCCCCTTGACACTTGTTAAATCTCTTAACCCCCACTCCATATTGAAAGCTGGGGTCGTCAAACAAGCCCATAGGGAACCGTACTTGGGTTTGGCTTTAGTGTTTACACTAGTCATTTGGTGGCACACATTGCACCGTTAGTCGGCCATGTTTGCTCACCGATTCAAAATGCTATTGAGTGGGTACCGAGTAAAAGGGGAAGTAAAAGACACTCTGGGGGAAGGGGCAATGATGCTAAACTGCTGCGTCATTTTGGAGTAAATGCTCGTGATGCAAAAATAGGTCATGCTGAGTTTTGTAGGTAAGGGATAGGGGTAAATAAAGATTTTTTTTCACCTGATCACCTCTTGGAAGGTGGCAGGGAGTGTGAAGTAAGGCGTGCCAGGGAGGGTACGTCCACAGTGGACAGGTGAGTAGAGGGTAAGTTTAACAACCTCGATCCTTATCGATTGGTGCAGGTGAGGAAACGCGAGCTGGTTTGTGTGGGATGGGACTCATTTTTTCGTGTAGGTGGGAAGGATATTTTAGTCGATCTTATTTAGATCGTTTGTAGTTTTGAATGGCTACATTTTATGAATGATTTTCTTTTAATTAAAAGAACGGGGGGAAAAAATTCAATATTTTTTAGTTGAATTTTTTTTTTTAAAAAAAATACGTTACACCATAAATATGAGGTGTTTAAAAAGTCATTTTAAAAAAAAATTTTCCTTAATTTAATCGTATTTTTATCACATCGACCTTGGTTGTCCTTTAGAGGTTGGCCATGTTGACATTTTGGCGCAATATTTTTGCCCGTGAATGGGATGCCGTTATCTCACACGCCAAGATGAAAAAGACAGTTGACCTCCACCTGGGGTCGTCATTGTCATTCGTAAATGGACCCCTGGCTGCAAGGGCCACGAGTTGCGAGTTCACGGCTTCCAAACCCTTTGGAGCCCCTTTCAATTTCACCAACCCCTTTAATTTATGTGCAAGTGTGCGTGCAGATGCACATTCAAACGGACCAAGTTCGAATCTTAAAAAGCTACACAAGCGACCTTGTTAACGTCTCTATTCTCATCTCTCTCTATTTTCTTATCTTGATAAACACTCATTTTGTTCTAATATGTTTGCTAATCAGAAGCATCCGCCAAGCTGTCTGGGTACATCGTTACCCATCCCTTTTACCTATAACTCCCCTCAGCTAGATTTTCTCCACCCTCCTTACCTCTCTTATGTCCTCCCCCTCCCCTTAGCCCCTTCTCCCTCCCCAGCTCCATTGTGCAGGAGCTGTCAAGCCGCAACAGCTATCGGTCCAGTCCTTGATTTGTGGGCCTCCCTGTTCAGGCCAGGTCGTTCATCTTCATACATCTCGTGGCTGGGGCCTTAGTGCGCATGCTCACTCCAAACCGTCAACTGATGCATCCCTCCCCTATTTGGTACTTGCAACCTCCACTTGAAAATAAGCGAATGAAAACCAACCCTCTTTTTCTATTCTTTTCTTTTTTCTTGTTGTTGTTGTTATTAAATAGGAGTAGGTGATAGTCAAACAACATTATTAACTTAAGTGGCTGGAGAATAATGAAGAAAATGAGCATTGTTTTGAATGAAGAGACATGGCATTGAAAAAAGTGTATGGTAAAAAAAAAGTTTGAATTGTTTTTCCACCTGTGGACAGTCGTAAAAGGCCGTCTGGTTGTTTGGGGAGTTTTGTGTTTGGTGCTGCTGGCCCATCTGGTTAGAGTTAAAACCACCTTGGCAAACACCAACAAAAGGATTCCAGCTGTGACCACAAGTGAGCTCTGGTGACAGTTTTATAGGCAGAAGTGTCATTCTTTCTGCGACTAACTGATCAGATTTGAATATTTTGTCACCTCGAGCGAAGGATTGAAATCCGAAAGGAAGAAAAGTAAACACTGAGAGCTAATGCCTTGAATGGATAAATGAAATAAATTTGCTTAGCTAAATACGTGAAATAAATAGTTTAATCAAGTTGTAGTAGATGCTTTGTGGGGCAAGTAATGATAACATGTGGTTATGATGTTATGATAGATGTGCTAGGTGATGATGAGGATAGGTTGCGACTTAAATCCCACTCTTCCCTCGGTCTTATATTGCCTTTCGCAGAAGTGCCATTTCACAATCCACAAACTCGCGCACTTTATCTCTCCCCTCTTTTTCTCCCCTCATATATCTATCTATATACCTGAGTGCGATATTATTTCTGCCGATATTTCACCTAGGAAACATTGTCAATATAAAGAGAGCGAGCAACATAACCCATATTGAAAAATCTTTAGAGAAGGGTGTTATGGAGGGTAAAGCTAAATAAATCCCCTTTGTGGACAAGACCGTGAGTATTTGAAGGACCTTGGTGTTTTCTTTTGGCCTTAATCTGCACGTGCGGAGTGGTTAGTTGTGTGGGTAAAAGCAAAATCCTTCATTGAACACCCCCTTTTACCCAGTTCCGGGCTATTCTATCTAGAAAAGATAGGGGTGAGTTGGGACTATACGTGCTCCGCCCCTTCTCCCACCCATTAGTGGTCTTTGAAGGAAAAGAAAAGGGGAGTGAAGTTGGGGTATGGGGTTGAAAAGGGGGTAAAATCCTGCAAATTGCAACAAGAATCACGCAGTGCGTTTTCTTATATCGAATTTTTTTTTGTTTGGTCGTTGGGGTGGGATGGGATGGGGTGTGGTAAGCAGGATTTGTGTTGTGGGTCATCTTAAAAATGACACCTGAGCCGGTGCAATCGTTGATTGCTTTTCACCACGTGCTACGAACAACTCGGGTACCAAACAACAATTTTGGCTTGCAGGCATGTCTCACCGCTGATAATTAATTCTCGTCAGGAGGTTGAGGGGAGGGAAGGGGGTGGAGATGGGCATTCCAAGGACACCCCACTACTCCCTCCAATTCCACTCCCACCACTACCTCCCGTTTCCTGTCTGATCAGTTCATATTGGCTAATGAAAGAACTCATCCATTATACCTGCACCCACCTCACACACAGGTGCGCGAGGCTGGGCGGGGTGCACGTGTTATCTCTAATCACCGTGGGTTTATTTGATTGAGTTGCCCCCTCCTCATCTCCACCCTGTTTCAGTCATAGCGCGTGCCCTCAAAGACATAACATCATTTTTGAATCTCGGGGCTTTGATTGCGATTGTGGTGCTGCTCCCTGCCTCTGTCCCTGTCCCTGTTCGGTTTTGCCCGTTCGGGCGCCTCCGTCTCCCAACCCCCGGTTGGTGTAGACAATTCTCTACTCACTCATCTGGGCACAGGTGTTCAAAGAGCATGTCGAGTGACCCCCATCTGCTCATTTTATTATTCCTTTTTTTCTTCCTTTTTTGAAAAGGGAACCGGGTTGGGTTCTATTTAGCCCCTAATTATCAGGAAAAGGGGAACGGTGGATTAAGTTAAGCCTAATCTTTGTGTGGGGAAGTATTTAGCAGTAATAATTCGACCAGGTTTTCTTTCTTTGAAAATGAAATGAGTTTGCACTTTTTTTTTTATTCCAATGTACATTTTGATTATACACAATTTCATGACTCTAGACTTGGGTTTTTTAAATTTTTATTTTTTTGTTTTTCTTTCTTTTTCATCGTGGTTTATTGTTTTAAAATGTATGGCAAGGATATGATGGATTATTTACATTAAATTGTATATGGTTTAAGCTTGTAGTATGACATTCATGTATAATCTGCAAAGACATTGAGAAATTGCCATTTTGGATGTTGTGGTCTGGGTACCACACCCCACGAGGGTAAAATTAATTCTTACTATATTTTCAAGGGGGAAATATCAAATTTGATTTTATTCTTATTTATTCTGACAGTTTATTTTTATTTATTTGTTTAACTTAACACATGACTTGAACACATAAATAATAATGCGAAATAATTAAAAGTATTGGCACAAAATTGCTGAACAGAATATTTTTTGGCACAAATTAATAATATTTAAATTATTAGAAATGGCTTTTGAAGAATCATAACATGATGTGATAAAATTTCGAATTTTTTTATGGCATGAAATAGTTCATTATTTTTATTTTTAAAAAGTGTGAAAAAGAAAAATAATTTTAAAATTTAAATCATTCGACATGAGTGCATGTTTTCTTTGGATTTGAACTTGATTTAGCAACCCGAGATCATTCATGCATGGCGTCATCAAGCGATTAATTGTTTACACAAACACACAAACTAATACGGGACAATGATGTCATGGTTTGCTAAGAAAACAATAGCAAATCAACTTTTGTTTGCTTGATTCGATTCACAGTAAATTATGTCAACAAGTTTAATGAGGAACTAAGGCACTTTCCATATTGAAAAGGAGGTTGGTTTTTAATATTGGAACCTGAACTGAACTTCCGGTTGTCAAAATGCATGGATGGGTCTTTTTTTATCGTGTAATATTTACAAAACAAAACCATCGTAATATTTCGAATACTGATTTAAAAACTTTGTTCATTTATGTACAACTTTTGTACAAAATTAAAAATAGTAACTTAATTAGATACATAGAAGTTAGGCCTTAAAAAGACTTTTTACCCACTTCGGAATTTAAATTGACGACCAACTTAATTTAGATTGACTATAAATAGAGTGATGTACGGTAGTAATTATGTAAACCTTTTTTTTTTTTTAAAAATTAATTTTGAAAATACGAAACTAAAATGAATTTTTTTTTTTTGCAATCAAAACTTCTCACATTTATTTTGAATACATGAAAAACTATCGTTCATCACTTATCAAACTTGATATGTTTTTATATCCAACTGGAATTAAAAACAAAAAAATAACAATAATAATAATAATAATAATTTTTTAATTAAGGGGAAAAGAAATTTAAAATAAAAAAAATTGTACAGAATGACTTAATAATTAAAGATTTTTCAGTTTCTCTTTTGCTTTTCGAAATTAAATTAAATTAATAAGCAGATGTGGGTGTATGTAAGTGCAAGTGAGAGATCCCTAACCCTGGCCCAACTGGTGAATGTTCGTTACTAGGTGGCGTGGGCATTCCACCTGCATTTTGGCACACATACCATTCGCTGAGATTGGCTGGATGATGGTGATGGTGGTGGTGGTTATGATGATGCCCTGATGATAATGGCATTGGTAAAAGTCCTGGAGGCGGAGGTACCAAATGATTGTTGTTGATGTTGTTGTTGTTATTCATATTGTTTGGTGTGGTTGGGGTAATGGACGTCGGTGCTTGAGGTGGTTGTTGATTGGGCTGAGGACTCACTAGGGATGAGTTCTGCGAATTCGAATCACTTTCATCGTAGCTGTTGTTGTTACTCGTGCCATTGTTGGCTCCAGAAGGCGGTGGTGATTTGCCGTGGACCTTCATGTGTTTCCGCAACGAGCTGGGATGAGTGTAACTTTTATCGCACCCTCGTATCTTACAGTTGTACGGCTTATCACTCGTGTGTACGTGTGAGTGCTTTTTGCGGTCAGAACTGTTGGCAAACCGCCGGTCGCAGCCCTCAAATTCACACTTGAACGGTTTTTCACCTGAAAATACAAAAATGAACAATTTAATCATTAGGAAATCACAGATAAAAGAAACTAATGTATATTGTGAATGTGTAATTTTGTTAAAATTATTAAGAGTACTTTTTGATCTTTGATAAAATAAGTGTTTGTAATCTGTATCTTATCTTATCTTATCTTTTCTTTTTGTGTACCTTGAGTTTGGTAGAAAATCAACACATTAAAGTACCAAGTCAGCGATTCGAAGATACACTACGCGCATGCATCAAGTCATTTTAATTCGTTTATCTGTTTTAAACCAGTCTAAATGTAAAATTTAACATGTAACAGGGTTGAAAATTCGCTAATTTGAATTCATTTGTAAAAAAAATCAAACACTGATTAGCACAAAATTAATTTTTTTGAATTTTTTCTCCCTTAAAAAGAATGCAAATTTTGTTTTGTTTTTACTTTTCTGAAATGTCGACATCGCAAAAGCAACACAGGGGGAAAAATTGTAAATAATTTAGTCGAAATCACATTATGTATGAGTTCCACGTTTTTGCTAGATGTGAAATCATTAACCGACAAGATAAGTACGATTTAATGGCTAAGTTGGCTTGGCTGCAAATCCCCTCGTCAAGCAGCGCAGCCGATGAGATCACGGCGAATGTTCTAACACCGATTCTGATTGGCGGGTCCTAGTTTGTCTCGTGACACGAGCCACAACGCCCGCCATGTTGCGCGCGTGACAGGCTAATGATACAGGACTCCGAGAAACTTTACACGCAACCCATGTCCACCCTGGCTCGTTGTTTCTCTCTTAGGAATACTCTTACCCCCCAACCTCTACTCTGTCGTCACCTCCAAACGAGAGGGTATGGCTAACTTAATGGTTCCCTAAGTTGGTGATGGGGTGGAGTAATTGAACTAACCCCCTAATGAAGGAAATTGAATCTTCATTTTTTTTTGCAGGTCAAATTTTGATTGAATCAAAGCATTTCTACCTCCCGTTATTAAGCTCGTGTTCATACACTTGCGGTACTTGAATGTTGGAAGAAATATTTTCAGTTTGTGCATGATTCAGTACTCCACCCAAACGTGTGAATAAATTTTTTTCCAACCTATTTATAATTGGAGAAAGAATGGACGATCGGTGTGGAAAAATTAGACTTGTAGGTCACGATTTATGATGGAATCTTCTACATAAATTTGTATTTTTTGATGCAAATTTAATTTTAAAGAAGTACAGTAAATGAAAAAAATTTTTAAAAAAGAAAAAGAACCGGAAGCGCCGTTGCACGAAAACAGTTATTTCGCGGTGACATATTGTCAAAAATTAACGGTTTATTGATCTTTCACAATTCTCAATATTCAAGTTAACCGACTATCCTGTTCGGGGGTTGTTTAAGATTTTTTTTTTTATAGTTGAGCCAGGGCAGATGTAAAACGTGGCATTCGAAAATTAATTGCTTAAACCTTAGAGTAATGAGATTAATAAAGAATTAGGATGAAATAACAATGACATCTCACCTGTCTACATCACTAGAATTTAGTAGACATTCTTTCTTAGGAGTTTATTACCGCCTTTATTATTATGAGTAAATGTTTTTACATGTTTTTGTTAACTAAACATGCGCCGCGAGTAGAATTTAAGACCCAATTTTGATATAGTATCAAATAGCTAAAGCTAATTGAGAGTGAAAGGAGGTGGGGTTAAAGGGTGATTTAAAGGTGCAGAAAAAAAGAAGAAAAAAGAGATGGTGTTGTTGTTTGCTAGTTGGGACTGTTTGAGGCCGGTTGGTGATTTATTGTAGGGGTTGGTGGCGCTGATTAAAGCCTCCACGGACCAGTGAAGTAAGCGGGCGGGTGTGGGTGGCAATATGTAGGGGTTGTTGAGGGTGTAAGGGGGTGGTAGGGGTCACGAGTGTTGCAGCTACTGATTTGTAAATTGCTTTATGATTGAGGGTTCCTTTGTGTTTGATTGTGGATGGCGGCGGTTTGGTTGCAAGTGTTAAATTCAACACCCCACGGCCTCTTGTTGAAAGAGGAAATTGAACCAATGTGAACGTTTGGCATGTATACAATGGGATAACTTAGTCGATTTGTTTCGTCCTGCTTTAAAGCAATAAAAGAAGTTTTTGTATCCAGTAATGAACACTTTTTTTTTCTTTCTTACCCCCTCCCCCCCTTTTTTTTTAAAGTTTGGATTGTAAAAGTGGGTGTTTTGAAGTGAGTTGTAAACGAAAGGGAAACTGGCGTGTCAAGTTAGTATGAAATCACATGTGAAAAGGTAAATATAGTCGAGTGTGGGTATGCTTGAAATATCTTGTGTATTGTATATGAAGAGGGTGCGAGGGGATAAAGTGGCTTTTTGTGTGTGGTTCCACTTGAAATGAGAACCGGCCTCGGCCATACGCGTTCTCTACCACACTTTTTGCCCTATACTTGGTTTAGGGCATTAAATGCGGGTAAAACCGACTAATTTTCACCGTTATTTGACCTAAATTTTACAAAATATTTAATTTTAAATTGAAAAATGATTTTTTTTTTTAAATTTTTTTTGCTTATTGAAAATAGATTTCGGTACATTATTACTAAGAATTCAATATTATACTTTCTCTGGTGGGAGAAAATCTCATAAATAAAATAGGTTTTCAATTCGGCAGGGGAAAAAATTGTAAAGGAAAAAAAAGAAAAAGATAAGACTACTTTTAAGTAAGTAAAAAAGAAAAATTTTCATTTCATTTTGAAGTTTGCGTGCGAAAAAACATTAAACTGCCACGATAATAATAATAACGGAGCATTTCTGTCATGTGCTTAAGAGGAGGAAAAAATTGAAAAAAGAAGGGGTTTAGGAACTGTTTTTATGAGAAAATAAAATAAAATAAAATTGTATTGTAAGCAATTCATTTGCACGTGAAGGGTTTTTGTATGTTTAGAGCAATTCATCTGATGGAATCACGTCTTCGTACGTGACGAGTATGACCATAAAAATGAACACAATTGGAATGGGAGGCAGGAAAGTTATGGAGGAGACTGAGGCTGCTTATTGCTAACACAATGGCAATGTGCAATATGCTCAACTTGTGACAACCCACTGGCTGTAAATCATGGCTCAGATCCAAGTCCTTTAACTCATAATTTAATAGTAAGTTGAATTTGCTAACAAAATAAATTGGAGATGGCAAATACATTCTCCTCCAGAATTTGAAACAAAAAAAATATTTTTACTTGTCGAGTTTACTCGATTTTAGTTGTTTGATTCCACATTTCACAGTAGCTTGGAATTCAAAATGGCGTCCATAACAGAAGCCTTAAAGACGCTTTGCAGCTGGCGTTTCCACTAGGGATTGTTCTGACTATAGGTCAAATAGTTCAGAGGTCACTAACCCTTTTTCAATGATGAAACAAAGAGAAACCCATAAGTAGCCTATTCATTTGGTGTTAATTCTTGGTTTTAAGGCTAAAGAAATTTGAGGGTGGTGAAAAATGTGATTAAGAAATACTATACATTGCTGATACCAGGGAAGGTTGTTTTAATCCCTTACCCCAAGGTTATTCTACAGATAAGATAAGGATTATGACTTTTTTTGGAAATAAATTCTTGAATGTAAATTTTGAGTTTAGGCTTGACGTCGATCTGATAAAACAAAGACTAATATTTTAATTTTTTAACAACAATATTTTTACTTGTATTATTTTTTGGTTTTGGTTTTGGTAATTTTTTTGTTAGGTTAGTCAAACGTGTAGAAAATTATTGTCGCTTTAATTAATTTTTATCTTTACCACATTGGTTGATTATTCATGGGTTTCAGCGCTTAATGACAAACTGACGTGATGTAGTGTAAATATGTGCGAAAATGAAAAAATAAATAAAAGTGGAAGGGAAAAAAATTATCAAAACCTTAAATAAAAATATCTGGTAAATTATATTATGATAGAATCTATTTTCTAAGAATTTGAGATTTTCATTCAAGATTCGACTCGTTTAAAATGGAACTCGAAAAACAAACATTTTCAATAATGGTTTTTAAGGGCATGTTTCGATACTATTTTGGGAATTCTAATACGGATAATACGTATAAAATGTGGACTTTTTAAAAAGTGAAAGGTTCTTTTTATATGAGCGAAACGTAGGGAAGTTATTAGGATAACTACGTGTGGGAAAATGAAAGCGAGCACGCGGGATCCGAAGCATTTGGAGCGGCATGGATTGTTACAATTTGCCCGTGCTTTTTAATAACGGCTAATCGTTTGAATTAAAACTTGTTTTAAACTAGCTTTAAACTGAATCTAAATCACCCGTGTCCTGTTTAATGATTTTTATTTGTTTATTAAGTAGTCGTCTAATCTTGAATTTGTATAAAGTTTTTATATTTATCATTTTCGAAATATAAACAAACTATTAATTTCTCTCTTTGGAAATTGGGTTTATTTCTATGCTGTAAAATTTTCATCTTTGAATTTATATCCTATTTATCAGGCTAGATAAGCGGCTATTTTTAACATTGTTGGCAAAAAGAGTTTTGAGTGTTTTGGGCCTAACTTATCTCGTGGCTCATTTTTGTTGGTGTGAAAAAATTCTGTGAACGTAATAATTTGCAATCTTTTTTCACACCTCGAAGTACGAGGAAGTTTCTAAGCTATTTTAATGTTATCATGTGGATATCTTTATCAGTACTGTGTTTATTGTGAAATGGGAAATGACATTAATAGCAGCACACTTAGGGCTCTAATTGAATACAATTAAAGCCCCAGGACAATTAGTGAATCGCTTGGGCCCATGCCCAATGCAATGTCATTACACACACTTCCTCGATCAAATTGTGATCTATTTTCACACGTTAATCGATTAATATTTTTGCAATGAAATGATAAATTAGCGAATTTTGTGTTTGTGTGTTTTTGTCTTTTTTAAATAAATAAATGAATAAATAAGTGAAAAAATATTACCTGTATGAGTCCTTTTATGTATTTTGAGATTTTCACTTCTTGCAAACACTTTGCCACATCCAGGAAACGGGCACGGGAATGGTTTTTCCCCAGTGTGTACCCGAATATGGTTGACCAGTTTGTACTTGGCTTTGAATGGCCGTCCATTACGTGCACAGTTGTGCCAGAAACACGCGTGGTTCGTGCATTCGGGCCCGCCCACGTGTTCCACTGTGATGTGCGTGACAATCTCGTGCATGGTTGTGAAGGTTTTACCGCAAGGTTTGCGATTCACAGCTGGCACCACCGAGTGATGGTGGTGGTGATGGTGAGGAACGATGGGATCTTGGTCCACCCACTGACAGGACATTTCCTGCTTAATAGGTTGGCGCATATATCGAAAAAAAGCACCCGGTCCCGCGGCCGCCATTGCCGCGTTCATGTGGTGGCCCATGTTCATGGCACCGTGAGCCGCCGGATGAAACTGACCTGTCGCTTGTTGGCCGTAATCGGCCGCCGCTCTTGCCGCGTACATGTCGGCTAGCCGTCCATTTACGTGAGCGTGCGGTCCGTTAACGTGGTGGGGCGTCGTCGGGTCCAGACCCGGGAACAGCACGTGGGTGCCGTTGGGGTCGGCCGGGTGCGGCGGGCCGCCCGCGTGCAGGCCGGCGCCCGTAGGAACGGCAAACATACCTCCATGACCGTCGTGAACGTGATCGGGCCTCCGGTGATGTAGACTTAAAAAATCTCGTGCATACCCGCCGATGTGTTGCGTGTGGTGATGGGGATGTGGGACCCCGTAGCCGTTGGTGGCCGGGCCGCCGAACTGGTGGTTGGCCGCGACTGCAGCAGCGGCCGCGGCCGCCGCTGCCGCTGCGTCTCCCAAGTGGTGCGGCGGACTTAGTTTTAGGCCCGTCATGTGGCCGGTGGCCGCTTCCATGAACGGGTTCAGCATGTCGGATGCCGATGTGTCGAATCCGCCGTAGCCGTTTTGCTGTTGATGCGGGTGGTGAGGGTGCGGCCCCACATGGTCTAGCAGTCGGAAAGCCACGCTGCGTTTGCTGAGTGCTGTGTCCATATCGTGTCTCTTAACCGGTGATTGTGGGGCTTGGGGGTGGGGGCCTCGGTGGGGGCCCGAGCGCGCGTGTTCCCCGCGTGCACAGGCACCACCAAACTGGTTGCAGCAACGATTGTTTAGCTTTGGTCTCGAAACTGTTGTGTGTCTCGTCCCCCCGACGAGAGGGGGCCGAGCTACTGCTGGGCGGGAGAGAGAGGGCGCCATGAGTCTTCTGACACATCGCTTCAACCTGATTGGCGGTTGCCTCACACCGGGAAGCCAATCGGCCGCTGCAGGGGCGGGACCACGGGAAATACACCCCTCTACCTGTCAGTCCGCTTGACCCCACCCCTAGTGATAGCTTTGGAAAGTACGTTCAAAGGTATCACGTGCATTTTTTTCTCAATTTTTTCTTACTTTTTATTTTTTATTTTTTATTATTTTTTACCTTATAAGGTTGCATTACCGATGAAATAATTTGATTTTTTAAATGCTTCTTGTTTTTGTTAGTTTTCGTATTTTTGTTGATTTTGATTTCCAAGAATTTTTCCACATGCAAAAAACAAAAATACAACCGAAAAAAATCTTTCTTGTGTTGTTGTTGTTGTTGTTGTTGGATTTAATAGGGTTTCCAGATTTCTTGTTTTGGAATGTCAGCATGTGCTTTAAAAAGGGTTTGAAAGCAAGGGATTCTTCCGGCAGAGTGAGGTGCGAACGCAGTCGCTCCTGCTGCGTCTCCGGCTGAGCTGCCACTCGCGGACGCTCTAGGGGCCCGCTCGAGGCCGACTTCATACGCTGCATTCGTACTGAAAACGCATCCAGGAGCGGATTAATACTCTGGCGGGAAACTGACCGCGCCCCCATGCTTGCCTGTCGACTTACCTACTTTCTTTCACCCCGTGAAATCTGTGAACACGCGGCGTTTCTATATTGATCTGTTTGGTTTAGCCAAACTTTTAAATTGAGTGTTTTTCACCACTTAGCGTCTTTCATTACGCAAATAAAAGCTCTGCACTATTTATAAAATAAAATAAAAAGTGGAAATAAAACGGGAAAACTTAAATTTTTATTTTTATTTTTATTTTTTAAATATTTTATAGACTACCAGAAATCGGTTGAACGTTACAACATCATCATTCGCAGAGATGCATTTCTGAAGACATTTCCCATAGTCCTAAAGCGGAAATTCAGTTGTGTTCGGGTTACTGTCGTGAAAAGGTGAGCCATAAACTTGCGAACAAAAGCGAGGCTGATTCGATACACTCTCTGGTGTCTCTCACACTATGCATGGGACTGAAAATATTTGCAAAATAAGACACAATAACAGATTTTATTTTATTAAAATCAATAAGAATAAGAATAATCTAGTACAATTGATTATTATCATTATTATTGGGTGCACCATATCGATTTACCAATTATCCTATATTGGATTTGTCTTTGTGCTTTAATATTTTTTATTTATTTATTTATTAAATCAGAAAAAATATTTGTAAAAAAAAAAAACAATTTTTTAGATGGTTCGGTTTTATAACGACGTTAAAAACTTCTCACTTGGTTCATGCTTTTACT
>JAQIXU010001907.1:0-14462 GCA_034701245.1 Strigamia transsilvanica | reverse complement strand
ACTGTGCAGACATCCCAGTGTGTGTACAGGGCATAAGGGTGGCCAGGCACTGAGGTTAAGGTTCAGTAATGAGTGCCCGAGCCAGTTGCAACTAGGTTTCTTGTGGCAAGTGTGTATTTCTGCAACTCTCTTCTTTTGCCGAAACTCTGGGATATGTGTTGCGATTATAACAAAAAAAATCTCCATGATTTCTCTGTTTTTTGGTGACCATTGAAAGGGCAACAGAACAACGAAAATACAGTAATTACTGTGTAAAAATAATGAAAAATTGTGATAGGGTGGTCGGTCACCATAACTAGAAACTGTGAAGGTTCATTGGCCTTTGCTTGGCCACATTGACGTGTAAACAGAACAACTTAAATTTATTTCAGTATTAATTTACATTGAAAACAAAACTAAGCCGTTAAGAAGATATAAAACATGAATATTGTGATTGCTTAAAGTGAAAAGTATTTTTACATCAATTTCTTTTTCAAGTTGAAACGGGAAGATTAGTAAACGACAGATTAGAACGAGCTAAGCTATTTCGCCAAACTACTACTGCGCAGAGTCCATATCTTCACAAGCCCGTCATTGTCACCAGACATGAGCAAATGAGCTTGGTCATGAAACGCAACCACATTGACACTCGAACCGTGCTCGCCGAAGATATGCGTCTGAAAAGCGACAATCATTTGACATTTACTATTTATACCGACCACCAACCTTTGTTAGGCATATTTGGTAGGGACCGCTCAATCCCGAACATTATCTCCCCCCCCCCGTATGCTGAGGTGGGCGCTCCTGCTGTCAGGATATGATTACAGTTTGTTATTTAGGAGGGGAATAGAATTCTCCAATGCCGATACCCTCAGTCGGGCTCCCGTAGAGGCCCCCCAAATAGATCAGGAAGTAGTGGATACCTTTTTAACAGAACTGGAAGCAGAGAGATTAGTCTTTGCAGTTGAGTTGGGCTTGTGCACGGGATTCGATTCGGTTTTAAAGAGGGTGTTGTCAATGGTCAATGTGGGATGAGTCGAAGGAGGAGGTGGTCTTTAAGCCATACAAGTTAAAATTTGAAAATCTGTCAATTGAGCACGGAGTGCTCTATTGAGGCGACAGATTTGTTGTCCCGGAAGTGTTACGACCAAAGTTCCTTGCTCTCCTCATCCACAATGGGCACTTGGGGGTTGTAGCAATGAAAGGAAGAGCGAGGGCCATTTTATGGTGGCACTCAATTAATACTGATATTGGCAATTATGCAGCTTTGTGCAAAATATGTAGGGCCACGGACTCTTTACCCCCTAAAGTAGCACTTGTAGAGTGGCCAATGGTTAGTTGACCCTGGGGCCCATCCAGTCTCGTATGATATTGGTAGTGGCCGATGCCTATTCGGGCTGGCTGGAGGCTGAGGACGTCAGCACCGCCACCGCGTTTGCCACCATTGGTGTGTTAAGACGCGTTTGCGTAAGTTGCAGGAAGGGACTCTACGTGTAAAAATCGCACGGCTGTCGGAAGCAGGGAAGGGCTGACTCCCGCCCACATTTTCCTCCAGCGGCCCCTGCGTACAAACATTCATTTAAGTAATTTATTCGAGCACCCTGTGCAAGAGGCACCCAGGCCCGAGGGAAGTGCAGTTAGGGGTGTGGGAAGGCGTTTCCAAGTAGGGGACCTGGTTTGGTACGGGTTTTTTCCTGGAGACCAGCCATTGTAAAGGAGACGAAAAGCTTAGTATTGTAAGTGTTAACCGATAGTGAGTCTGGGTTAGAAATGCCGTCAGCAGTCGTAGAAAAGGAAGGAGGAGAGGAGTTGGGGTTGTGGATGTATGTTAACCCCCTAGAAGAACCCCCAGAAGAACCCTCAGAATCCCCCACACGTTCACAGAGTGAATCCAATGATGTTTCAGTGTCGTCTGCTGATTTCGACGATTCATTCGCTAATGCCCTGCTCGAAGATGCTGGTGGTGACGTGTCGTGGTCAAGCTGTCCTCATCGCCGGACGAATCCGACGCTGCATCGGTCGTCACCTTGCAAGATCGGGTAGCGGAAGTGGTGAGGCAGCGTAGCATCAGCCCGGAAGTGCTGGCTGAAGCTCTGGCATGAGTGGAACGCACCGCCGAGTTGAGAGGAACCCGTGTGATTCCGCCAAGAACACGCCGACTTGCAGCAAAGTTTCGTGACAGCGATGCCGCTGGAAAAAGTGCTGATCAGATGAACAGCCAATATAAGATCCAACTTGCCTAGGAAAAGAGTTTCATTTGTTTTAGTTATTTATTTTCAAATTATTTTTGGAGATACTTGTGATATGTGACTCGCTCTTTTCTTTGCGGAATTCTTATGTTGTTACATGTTTATTACGAGTTTAAGTTTCGATGACACCATGTTGTGTGACTCGTTTTCCTTCATTTGTTTTCTTTTTTGTATTTTCTAAGTTGAATATGCGTTTGTTGAAGGGTTTCATTTTTGGCATGTTGATAAATATCTTTGGCTATTGTATCCCACGCTAATCTAAAAAGGGGGGGGGGGGTTTCAAGATGTCTTACTTTTGTTTTACGTAAATAAATGACTGAATTTTAGTGCTTTTTTCGTTTTACACAGTTTTACATAGCAAAATCCAAGATTTCGATATACACGGTTTTGTGCGGAACCTATCTTCAGTGTAAATCAAGGGATAGGTGTACAATGCATTTCAATGCGAACTTGGAGTTTTCTGCTGAAACTAGTGTGCAATTTTCATACTTGGCCATCGAAATCACACAGTTGAAACACGAATAAAATAAAATAAAAATTCGGTCAAATTTTGATCGGGTTCACTCGTAATTTCTTATTTTACAACATGAAAGTCGGATTTTTTTTGTCGTCAATCAATAACTGTTGTGTGTATTTTTGCAACCATACTTGATTATGCGTGTGCGCAATAATGAACGGCAAATTCAAACAAACAAACAAATTTATACACAACAGTCGTCGACTTTTTTAAACTTCAGATACAAGGACATGGAAAACATTCAAAACAACAATTGTGGCTCCATTCCTGGAACGAGGGCAGATGGATCAGATGACATCAACGACGGGAAAAAAGAGTTCCAAGTATTTAATCGTAAACTCAAAGTGTCAAATCATTTAAGTGGACCTAATTTGTGTATAGAAACCCAGCGACCTGTCAATCGGCAAACAAGGAAACAGATCCGGGGAAGGAGATGACAAGGAGACGACAGTAGGAAAGAAAGCTCCCAAAAGAATATATCCTAGGTGGACTGCTCCGAAATGGACGTGTGAAGAAAGGTAAAGTGTTTGGTTGTTTGTTGTCTCTCTAATGTCAGATGGGAGCGTCGGAAGATGCTGTATTGATACAGGTGGTTGTGTCTGAAGTACCGTTGATGATTTTATTCGTGGTATTATTTCGATTTCATTGACATTTTGTATAATTTATTATTCTGTTTCAGTAATTTCACCCCGAAGGCATACATACAATTATTTCCAAATGCGGACGACGACTTTCAATATAAGCTTAAAGACTTGTCAACACTGTACAAGCTGCACGTTGTGATTTTCATTGAAAACAACTTTGATCACATGTGCATAAAGGATTTAGGGGATGTAATCTTTCGACATCGTTACTTGCTTACACACATCATGGAAGAATTGAAAGCACTATGGACAGATCCTTCAGATGATGGTGATTTACACAAACGTTGAATATGGGGTGTCAGACACCTGACGCCTGACGCCTGACACCTGACACCTAAATGTCAGGTGTAAGTGGTGTAAGTCAGACGCCTTACGCCTGACACCTGACACCTGACGTTTAGTCTATCCCATAATTGAATAATAAACTATTTCAAACAAATTCTTTACAGTGGAACCGTTGTGTAAGAAGGGAAAGACAGTGCTGAAAAAAAAACAAAAAATAACGACCAAAAAACCGACGCCCGAAAAAATCGACGTAGTTTTTTATGCGGAACTATTGTTCATTGATTTAAGAGAAGAAATTGAAAGTAATTTTTAAAAAAATGTCATTTGATCATCGATTTCAAAAACATATTATAGAATTTAAAAAAAGACAAACCAAAGGTGGAAGAGAATAAAAGTCAAACATCAGTGAATTGCTTCTACACGTACATAGATAGAAAGGTGGCGGACGTGTTGCTGATCAAGTGTCCCTTTTGCAAACGCAATATTATCAAAGAGTCCAAATCTAATAAATTGACGTGCCTGTGTAAGCAGGAGTTCTGATACGTGTGTCTCGAGCAAATCGTCGACAACGGACATTTCGGGGATGGAAAGTGAGACACGAATAAAAACACAATGCAAATTTGTTGTTCATTTTTAATCGTCAAATCATTTCTAGGTGTCCATTACACTCAAATGAAGTGCAGGAAGAAGTCGAAGCCAAGGAGACAACCGAACACGATCTGTTTGCGAACTTCCGCAAATACCAACAACAGTTTGAACAGGACAACCAGCAAAGACAAATTGTATTTCAGCAACTGCAACTGGTGAAGCCTATGCCGAGGCCCCCCACAGTGCGACGTGTAATGTCGACTCCCCAGTGCATCACCATCAACGACGACGACGACGTTCAGACAAACGAACAAGATCTGACCACAGCAAGAAACGATCGTATTTCAGCAGCGGCAACTGTTGGGGCCTATGCGACCTGTAATGTCTCCCCAGTGCATCACCATTGACGACGACAACTGCTAACTGCTAGATGACGTGTCATGCAAGAGAAGTTATTCATTGACGACGTATTCATAATTCGTATTCATAATTCGTATTCATAATTCGTACTCATAATTCGTACTCATAATTCGTACTCATAATTCGTATTCATAATTCGTATTCATAATTCGTATTCATAATTCGTATTCATAATTCGTATTCATAATTCGTATTCACAATTCGTTTTCATAATTCGTATTCATAATCCGAAATGGACGTGTGGAGAAAGGTAAAGTGTTTGGTTGTTTGTTGTCTCTAATGTCAGATGGGAGCGTCGGAAGATGCTGTATTGATACACGTGGTTGTGTCTGAAGTACCGTTGATGATTTTATTCGTGGTATTATTTTGATTTCATTGACATTTTGTATAATTTATTATTCTGTTTCAGTAATTTCACCCCATTTTTTTAATTTTTTGACCTTTTTCTACCCTAGGCCAAAGTTTTGAGATTTAAGAGTAACTTGTATAACTTTCAGTCAGTTTTACATGCTGTCTGACATTGTATCTTTTGAGTTAAAGAGTCACAAACAATTCCATATTGGAATTGTCTGGTTAATAAAAACATTGAATTTAATTAGAGATAGAGTCATTCCTGGCAAACCTGTTGCGTAGCCAAAAAACATTCACAGACCTTATAACCACGTAACAAAGTGGTGGAGATGTGGGGCAACAACCGTCACGCGTGTGCACATTGTCTTTTTAAGAAGAAGTGAGACAAGGAAAAAAAATTTCAATGTAGAATTGGGCACGAAAACCGTCATGACGAAGCCGAACTTCAACGAAGAAGAAGAAGCAGACTGGCAATATTTGCCAAACCAGAGGACACGATGATAAAAAATTTTGTGGCTAAAGTTACCGAGCAGTTGCAATGCGAACTGCCAACAAGAGATGAGTTCGTAGAACATCAGGAAAACGATGAGCACTGCCAGCAAATGCGACACAACTTGGAGATGCAACAGTTCCCTCCAGTAGTGAAGACTTCAAAAGAAAGAAGAAATTATCAAAAACTAGCATCAACTTCACTCCTCAAAGAACCAAGAAAACTTAAGGATTGATCGATGCGCGCTTTCCATTGTTATATTTAGGCTCATATACTGGCTCAGAGTCTTCTGCAGCTAGTGGTATTATTTCGATTTCATTGACATTTTGTATAATTTATTATTCTGTTACAGTAATTTCACCCCATTTTTTTTAATTTTTTGACCTTTTTCTACCCTAGGCCAAAGTTTTGGCGTGGACTGTAATCTTTTGACATCGTTACTTGCTTACACACGTCATGGAAGTGGTGTAAGTCAGACGCCTGACGCCTGCCACCTGACGCTTACTCTATCCTATAATTGAATAATAAACTTTTTAAACAAATTCTTTACAGTGGAACCGTTGTGCAAGAAGGGAAAGAAAGTGCCGCAAAGAAAACAAAAAATAACCACTCAAAAACCGATGCCCGAAAAAATCGACATAGTTTTTTATGCGGAACTATTGTTCGTTGAACTGCAAGAAGAGATTGAAAGTAATTTTTAAAAAAATGTCATTTGATCATCGATTTGAAAAACATATTATTATATTATATTATTATTATTATATATATTATATTGTTATATATTATATTATTATATTATATTATTATTATTATATATATTATATTGTTATATATTATATTATTATATTATATTATTATTATTATTATTATATTATTATTCATAATTCGTATTCATAATTCGTATTTGTCGTTTTTTTAGGATTGACTAGTTTCCCAGCATCCCACACAGTGTCAACCTTGCCAAATTCGCCGTGTAACTGATTTGTAAGTAAAACAAAGCATATCAATATTTTTACAAATATTAATAATTATCTTATTTATTCATTAGACATGAAAGAACAGAGATAGAGAGCATGAGAAGAGCCAGCATAAGGCAGTTGATCATGCTTTTCGTCGTTCTTTTGGCGTTTTTCTTCTTAATCCTATGGAGTCCCTTGTGCGGAGTTTTCACCTCAGATTCGCAACAACAATGTCAGAGAAACACACTTGTTCAAACCGTTTTTGCCACAATCGCACCGATCATCAAAACCCAACTTTAACCGTTAATTTTAATACTAAATTCTGAGTTCTCCTTGAAATGTCTAAATTAATAAAAATTATTCTTGCTGATTGGTCTATTAAATTTCTTTCTCAAGTCATCATGGGCATCTGTCCCGATTGTGGCGCCCATTGCGATGAATATTTTGTTTTTAACTTAGTCGGGTTCGGGTATTGTGAACCATGTCAAAGCTACAGAGTCACAAAATTGTAAGTAAAACAAACCATATCAATATTTTTACAAATATTAATAATTATCTTATTTATTTATTAGACATGAAGATGCTGAGATGGGGGAACTGAGGATAAGAAGAATAGGGCAGCTGATTCTGCTCGTCCTCGTTTTGGTTATGTTTTGTCTTTTGATCGTTTGGAGTTTGACGTGTGGAGCTTCCAACCCCGGTTCGCAACAACAATGTCAGAGAAACACTGTTATTCAAACCGTTTTAACTTTAACTTTAACCGTTAAAACAAAATTCTGAGCAGTTGAAATGTCTAAATTAATAAAAAATTATGAGCCCTTGATGAACTTATAAAAAAAATAGTTTTAATTAAACTAAATAATGAAAAACTGTGGCCCCTCACTTCCAATTCCACCTTAGCCAGGGGTCACAGGCTAGTGCAATTTATTATTATTGTTTATGTGACAAATAAGTATTTTTACATCCATTTCTTTTTATTGAATTAAAAACTTGCATTTTTTTTAAAAGTATTTTTGTTGTTATTATTATTATTATTATTATTATTTATAATTTATTAATTTATTATTTATTATTATTTATTTCAAAATCAGTTTTGTTACTAAAATCAATGTTTTTGTGTATTGCTGTTGTATGGCGCGCACGGTCTGTCGTCCACACGATGACGTTTTAGCCAATTCCGTATCGGTCTACCCCTGATGAGGTCCTGCCCTGATTGTGGCATGCATTGCGTGGAATATTTTATTTATAATTTAGTAGGTTACTGTCAAACCTGCCAAATTCGCCGAGTAACTAATTTGTAAGTAAAACAAAGCATATCAATATTTTTACAAATATTAATAATTATCCTATTTATTTATTAGACATGAAGGTGCAGAGGTGGAGAGTAGGAGACGACGCAGCATAAGGCATTATGTATGCTTGCCATCATTCTTTTGGCGTTTTTCTTTTTGATCGTATGGAGTCTGATGTGCGGAATTTCAAACCCCGATTCGCAACAACAATGTCAGAGAAACACCGTTATTCAAACCGTTTTTGCCACAGTCGCACCAGTCATCAACTTTAACTTTAACTGTTAAAACAAAATTCTGAGCAGTTGAAATGTCTAAATTAATAAAAAAAAATTATGAGCCCTTGATGAACTTATAAAAAAAATAGTTTTAATTAAACTAAATAATGAAAAACTGTGGCCCCTCTCTTCCAATTCCACCTTAGCCAGGGGTCACAGGCTAGTGCAATTTATTTTTATTGTTTATGTGGCAAATAAGTATTTTTACATCCATTTCTTTTTAAAGTCGAAACAAAAAGATTAGTAAATGACAGATTAGAACGAGACACTGACATCCCCAGACGCCACCGTGTCCCCCTAAAACCAACAATATTTACAACACTTTTTTAAATCACTTTGTTAGACTTTTATTACTCTGTTGCAAATAGGTCTGAAAGATGGCTGAGAAGTTTGCAACTGGATGCATGGATACCTCAGAACTAGATTGAAGTAAATAGGGAAATGAGAGGAGATGGGATGAGGGGGAATGACGCAGAGGGCGTGACCAAGTGGCCACGATGATGCGCGCCAGATGCAAAATGCTTAGGACAATGCATCAAGCAATTAAAAGATTAAGATTAAAAGAACAACCATTTGTATATTTCTGTAAAATAAAGATTTGTCATTCTAAGCTCAAAAACTAGTGTGTGCAGATGTGTGGCCATTTTGGCAAACTTTACTTTAAAGTTTTTGGGCAAAGTTTCACAGTTTACATCAGAAGTGGGATTTTGTGACTTTAAGTTGCGAACTGAAGTGTGGTAAACAATCAAAGTGGAGAGAAAAACCGACGAAACGATCCAGGACGAGAGGGAGAATGGTGAAAGACAGCACGAGGCTGAAAGTAACCCTGAACAAAGTGACCAAAGCGACGCGTGGTCAAGAACGAGCGAGACAAATGGACATTCCGGCGGTTTTGGAGATGATTAAGCGAGGGGAGATACCAACGGTAGAAAACCTTTTAGTGTTGCGTACAATTGAGATGAGAGCTGAGATGAGAAAGCTCAAAATCTCGACTTTTAACAAAAGAAAGGCAGAAATGGCGGTCGAGATATGGCAGGCCATGAGGCGAGCAGCCGGGGAGACAGTAGAAGTTGATGAGGACGACGAAAGGGGCATGGACGAGGACGACCAACCATTACGGGAAGTATGAAAAGCGGTGGTGAACCCGAACGTGACGGGAGCCGAGAAGGCCGTGCAGCTGCTGATCGCCCAAATGCAGCTGGACAACTCGCGGCGAGAAACAAAGACGGCTCCGAAATTGCCAAAATTTTCGGATAAGCGGGGGCAAATTCGCACAACGACCGAGTGGCTGAGCATAGTAGATGAGTACGCAAAAGATTATCATTGGACGAACACCACGAAAGTGGCGAATGCGGCAGCGGCGCTGGAAGGGGCGGCCAAGATTTGGCAAGAAAACACAGGGGAGATGCAGCGCCATTACAGCGATTGGGCCGCGTGTTTCAGCCGAGACTTCCCCGACCAAGAACTGACGCTGGCAGAGAAGAAGAAGCTAATGCAGGCGCCGCAGAAGCCAGATGAGACGGTGGAGGCCGACATCTATCGAAAATGGGCGGTATGCGGACGATTGAAGTTGGATTTGACGAAGGCGCGGGAGTACATCGTCGACGGACTGAAAAATCGCGCAGTGATGGGGCCAATAGATTTGCAGCCATATAGCAGCATTGGTGAGATCATTCGCGACGTGAAAACAATGGAAACCAAATATGTGAGTGTTAAAAGTGAATTGAAAAGTGAATTGAAAAATGAAACGAAAAATGAGCAAAAAGTGAAAGTGGCCGTGCATAGGGAGAAAAGGCACGTGCGAAAATTTAATAATATGGCCTGATATAAGTGTGGTGCTATTTGTGCAAAGAAACGGGGCATATTTCGTCCAACTGCCCTAAAGTTAAGTGCTACAATTGCAATGTGATCGGGCACTTTGCGAGCAAATGTCCGGAGCCAAAGCGGGAAAAGAAAGTGACCAAACCAAAAGAAATTAAATCGCATGCGTGCAAGCGCATTGTCGAGAAGGTTATGACGCCGAAATTCTCAACCGAGATGGTGGTAGCCGGGCGGAAGTGCACAGCGGGCATTGACACTCAGGAGTGAGTTGTGTTTGGTCAAGAAATCGTTCGCTGGCCAAGCGGGAGTCGACGAGCCGCAGTTTACATACAAAATCCACGAGTTTAACCTCAGCGTAAACAACGAAGAGCAGATTTACCGGGGCCGCACAAAATACCAAGTGAAAGCAGACGATGTGACGGTGGACGCGGTGCCGTTCCACGTGGTGGACGTGTGGATAGGCCAGCCGTTCCTCGAGCACCAGAGCGTGTCAATGACCACGCAGGGCGGAGTTGGTTCATTTTGCGACGCAACAACAATCGACGGTGGACTTCGACGAATTGAAACGGAGGTGCAAACGAAGCCGATAGCCTCGGTGACTGACGAGGAGAAAGTGATCGAGGCCTGCGCGTGAAGAAGAATGATGGCAGGACTATTTACTTGCGCAATGAAAAATCAAAATTTGACGGACTGGAAGTGTTGGAAGGTGTGACAAGTGTGGAGAAGGAGAGATTGCGTGCGCCAATAGTAAACAGGGGCACAGCGGCGGTGCAAATTCGAAAAGGGAGAAAGTTGGGGCGAGTGGAGGAAATTGAAAGGGCGCCATCGTTGCAATGCAGTGAAGTGAGGAAAGTTGAAGCGAGGGGTGAGTCAAATATTTTATTGAGTGATATTAAAATTGGTGAGCGGGTGTCACAAGAAAATAGTTCAAAATTAGTCGAGTTGATAAATAAATTTAGGGACTGTTTTGCCACGAATTTATCCGAGGTGGGGCGATTTGAGAGGTTGCAAATGGATATTCAGTTGTCATCGGATAAGGCGGTCAATTTGCGTAGATATCCCTATTCAGCAGCACAGCAGAAAGAAATTGACGCAATGATAAGCGAGTTGGAGGGGGCGGGGTTTATTAAAAAATCGAACAGTGCTGTTAATAGCCCAGTTGTTGTGGTAAAAAAGAAAAATGGGGAACTGCGCATATGCATTGATTTTAGATTTTTGAATGAGGTGACAATTAAAGAACATTTTCCGTGCCCCAGATTGGAAGAAATTTTTGATGGAACTCATGATTGGGCGATATTTTCAGTGTTGGATTTAGCTGCGGGCTACTATCAGGTGGAGCTGACCGAGGGGGCGCAAGAGAAAACTGCTTTCTCCACAATGGCGAACAAATGGCAGTTCACTAGGATGCCATTTGGATTGGTGAACGCGCCATTTGTATTTAATCGAATGATGGAGATGGCGTTTGGGCATTTACCAAGAGAAATAATGCGCAAATATATGGATGATTTATTGCAGGGGGCAAAATGGAAACTTTATTTGTTGAAATAAGAAAGGCGAAATTAACATTAAAATTGAGTAAATGCCACTTTTTGTGCAGGGAAGTGAACTTTTTGGGGCTACGACTAACTGTAGAAGGGTTAAGACCGGGACTCGAGAAGACGAGCGCGATTAGGAATTTCCCGACTCCGAGAGATGTGAAGGGGGTGAGAAGTTTTTTGGGGTTATGCGGGTATTTTAGGCGCTTTATTAAGGGGTATGCGGTTAAGTGTAGACCACTAACCAACTAGACGCGCAAGAACGAGCCGTTCGTGTGGGGGGAGGAGTGCGAAAGGGCATTTAAAAATTTAATTGAAGAATTGGTATCCGAGCCAGTTCTTAAGGTGTTTGACAACACGCGCCCGTGTGAAATTCACACCGACGCATCGCAGAAGGGATTGGGGGCGGTGCTGATGCAGGGGGATGAGCGAGAAGTGTTATATCCGGTGTTGTTCGCGAGCCGGACAACAACCGATTGCAAACGTCGATATCATTCCACGGAGTTGGAATTACTAGCTGTAGTTTGGGCGGTCAACCAGTTCCGCATGTATGTTTATGGGGCGGAATTTAAAATTGTCACAGATTGTGAAGCAGTGAGGTACGGGCTTAAGAAAAGGAAATTGACCCCTAGGATCGGGAGGTGGGTGTTAATGCTGTCGGAATATGATTTTAGGGCCGTACACCGGCCAGGTGTGCTAATGAGCCATGCCGAACCACATAAACAATTGGCAATCGAAGAAGATGAAGTGACACGCCGATTTAGAGTAAATGAAATCAAGTTGATGGGAGGGGACTGGTTGGAGGCTGCACAGATGAGTGACGCTGAATGTAGCGAAATTAGAAGTGCTTTGTTACAAACCAATAAGGAGGAGGTGGTCGAACGTATGCAGCATAAAATAAGACAGTTTACATTAAAAAATGGACATGTGTGCTACATTTTGAAGGCAAAAGGGGAGAAGAAGAAGAAGAAGAAGCGGATTTATCTGCCAAAGGAGATCCAACGGCAGATCACAAGAGAAATTCACGAATCATACGAACATCCGGCCGTCAAGGCAGTCATTGGGTCATGTGTAAACTGCCTGCTATACAAAGAGCCGGGGGGGGGGGGCGGAGACCGGGGGCTCTAAACATCATTGTCCGAGAAAAGGTGCCGTGGCACACGGTCCACCTAGACCACGTGGGGCCGTTCCCGAAGAGCGGAGGGTTCCGCCACATACTGGTGGCAACATGAAATTACTCCAAAATTACATTTTTACGGGCGACGAAATCAACCACAGCGCAAAGGAGACGTGTCGGAAGGTGAAGGAACTTTGCAATCGAATGTGGGTGCCGACAAGGCTAATCACGGACAGGGGAACGGCCTTTAAAAACAGTTTGTTTACGAACAATAAGGACGACGGGAGTGACTGGGCGGCACATTTGACCAACAACGAAACCGCGCTGAACTCGCGCACCAACAGAAGCACCGGGAAAACGCCGTTGGAAATTCTCTACGGGTTCCAACCACGCACGATACTTGAGCCGCGACTGGCGGCCATCGCGATCGAAGACAACGATGACGAGGGAGCGCAGATCGATCAGGTGCGCGACGAAGCATACGAGACGCTGACGGCAGCGCAAGCACGCCAGAAGAAGGCGTTTGACAAGCACAGGGGCCCCAACAAGGTATTTGAGGTGAGTGATGTTGTGGTGGTGCGACGGAAAGCACTTGTTATTCAGGGGAAGGCGGGCAAATTGTCGGCACTGTATCGGGGACCCTTGCGGATCGGACGCTCAGAAACCTGTAAAGTAAACAAGAATTAATATTGGAATAGAGTTAGAAAGAAAAATCGATGTACCTGGATCGAAAGACGTTGAAAACAGATGAATCGAACGTGGGAAATTGAACTGAGAATCAACTAGAAAAATATAAACACAAGGGATTTAAAACGAGAATAGTACTTACTCGAATTCGATTTGTAGAAGAGAGCGGAGGCCGTCAAGCGAATTAACATGGGATGCGCGTGTAGAAATTCGAACGTTGTGTCTGAAATCAAGATGAAATTGGGAAAGCAAACGAGCCTGTAAAAGGAATAAAACTAAAGAAATAAACTGCGATCAAGGGGTGGGGAATACTTATCTAACGTTGTGATGGTCCGTGGAAGCCTGGAGAACCAGAAAGAACACTGGCCGTGATGGAAAAGAAGAACTGCAGCAGCCATGTTGGGAAATAGAATAACAGCCGGGTATTATGACGGAGCGAGCGGGCAACATCATAAATTATCCGCGACGTACAGTTAGCGAAGATGACTTAGCGCGTCACAATTTGGGGACGAGATCAATAACAAAAGGTTGTGGTGCGCGCTCATTGGTTAAGCGCGAGCGAAGCGAAGACGGTCTTGTGTCGCGATACTAAGAGATCGTAATGTATTTTTGTAAATCGTTTTGGACTTCGGTAAAGGCGAGAATTAAATGTATTAATGTGTTGTAGGCGGAGGTGAATATTAATCGTGTTTAATCATACACTTTTGGGGGTTTCACGAATAATTTGAGAGAGTGGTATACTAGACAGAACGAAGACAAGGAGAATTCGAAGCGGATTGGTCGAGACATCGGAAGACCAAATAAACATCGAATTTGAATCGAGAATGAGAAGCAAGGCCGAGAATGGCTGTACGAGGGTCATTTGGGATTATTGAACTGTAACTTGTTTGTGTTTTATGAATTGTAGAGATTTTACGTAAAGAATTGTAATTGTGGAAGTGATGATTTTGCCGCTAGTCGGCTCTGACTATGTAGAAATCCTGCCCTCTATAGTAACAAAATAAAAGCTGGTTTTTTATCAATCAGTTCTAAAACCACCGTGTGTACAAAATAGGCGTCACATTCTTTAGAAACGAAAGCGACTAAGACCGCGAAACGAACTTATGCATTGAGTGTACGGAAGCCAGAAGGAGACTAAACTTTACTCAAAAAGCAATACAATACTCTGCAAAAAGTCAATATCGAAGGAGGAATATTCAGCCATGAATTGGCGTAAGAAAGACAAACTAAACGTGTTACATAATATGTTGTTT
>JAQIXU010001906.1:0-14479 GCA_034701245.1 Strigamia transsilvanica | reverse complement strand
AATTTTGTCAAAATTCATCAAAATTTGACCAAATTTTGTCAAAATTCATCAAAATTTGACCAAATTTTGTCAAAATCGACGAATAAATTGACAAAACTGATGTAAAAGTTAACAAAACCGATAAAAAATGCTACAATTTTTGTAAAATTTGAAAAACCGCTCAAATTTTGTACAAATTTCCGAAAAATTTCTCAAAATTTTTCAAAACCAATAATCAATTTTTGCACAAATTTACACAGCTTTATCGATCACTCCGAGCTCCCAACTCCATAATAACAAAGCACACCCAAACCCAACGCCGACCCGCCGACGCATTTTTTGGTTTGAAAATGCACTTTTTTTGGTCTAAAAATGCATTTTTTTGGTCTGAAAATGCACTTTTTTTGGTCTGAAAATGCATTTTGTGCTCGGCAAATGCACTTTTTTTGGTCTGAAAATGCAGTTTTTTGGTCTAAAAATGCATTTTTTGGTCTAAAAATGCATTTTTTGGTCGGAAAATGCACTTTTTTGTCTAAACATGCTTTTTTTTAAAAAAAGGAATTATTTTTTGTTCAAAAACAAATTTTTTTGTCTAAAAATCCTTTTTTTTGTCTAAAAATCTTTTTTTTTGTCTAAAAATCCTTTTTTTTGTCTAAAAATCCTTTTTTTTTGTCTAAAAATCCTATCCAAATTGCGGCCTGTTCAGAACCGGACACTCTGATGTCCGTCACGCATTGCGCCACTCGATTGTTCACGTTTTGAATGGCCGTCGCCACGTTGCTCATCTCACTCAGCTGACCCCGAAGTTGACTCATTTCGCTTTTCATGGCGTCCAGATTGCTCGTAATCGTCTCTTGGAATTGAGAAATTTTCTGCATGATTTCCGCTTTTTCCCCGTTGACGGTTTGCTGCAATGTGTCCAACTGTTGCTTCGTCTGCTTCTGTATTGTTTCCTGCAATGTGTCCAACTGTTGCTTCGTCTGCTCTTGTATTGTTTCCTGCAGTTTGGCCAGTGTCTGCGCGGCTTCCTGTTTGAGATCTTCACTTTTGGCATTCAGCTTGCTGCCCACCCATTTGTGCATGGATTCAAACGACTGGTAGAGGAGTTCATCGCTGGCAGCGATTGGTTGACGACACGGCGCTACAGGTAGGCTTGTAGTTGTAGCTGTAAAATAAAAATATTTTATTTGAGAATAGAATAGATCGTTGGGGCTTATTGCTTACTTTCGATGTCGATAGGCGTCGATGCGGTTTGTGCGGGCGATGTGGTTGGTGGGAGCAACAATGCCGCATCGGCAAATGCGATGCAGCAAAGCACCGTCAGTAAAGTGTTGTGTGCGGAGATCATGACTAGTGTTTGACTGATGTTCAGTTGGACTCGAGTCGGTTTTATATTCATTTGCATTTGTTAGTTTTTGCGTGGCGTTGCGCAACGGGGACAAAAGTCTATAGATTTCTATTGAGTGATTCACGGTAATTTGCTATTTTAGTTTGATAAGCACACACTGCCAAATTGATAACGAATAATGTGATAAACAGATAACAAGTGTGTTTTTTTTATGTTTTGAAATGTTTTTCAGTGATTTGACAAATGCTGGGATCTCGGATTGATTGCTCTGCTGTAACTGAACCGACAATGCGTTTGATTTTTCTTCTTCTGAGTTGTTGAATTAGGCCAAACATTCGTTGTGATTTGTGGTTGTCCATTTTGTGTAGATATTAGTGTTAACTAGAATAGAACAATTATGTATAACAATTATGTATAACAATTCGTGGTTTGAATGCTAGAATATAAGAAAAAATTGACATTCTGCAAAATGGGAATATGGGCAGGCAACGTTACAGCATGGTGTTATTTCAGCATTGACATCCCCACATTAAAAATACAATTTCCACGTGAAAAAATGAATTTTTATAGAAAAAACGTATTTCTGCACATTGTGCAGATGTCAGCTCTGCTCTGGCACAAAAATACTTCACCCAGACTGGGCATTTGCTTACCTTTAGTCAGAACAAGCTGCGCATCTACCTGGGTGTACTGGGAGAACAAGAAACCCGGGCACGGTAGTATAGTAAGTGCTCAACAAACATCTGAAAGTCGATATCAAATGGGGATAGCAAGAGATTAGATGATTAAAAATGTATCGCTTTTAGATTAGAAATTTTGTTCGTTCTAACTGATGTTGTCGACAGAAAATATACAAATACTTGTATATCCAAATATATCCTCACCACTGCTGTATCTGCTTGTATTTCTGATAAAAAGTTTAATTTATTCAAAAGCAATTTCAACTGCATTTACACATTGTATTTCAATATTTATTCGTGAAGTGGAGTCCATACGTTGTTCTTAAGGAAGGACACCATCCGCCGGTTAACGCCATCGGGCCACTGATCGCGGTTGTAGTTCCACACACCCGTTACAACGTAGCCCCGATTTCCTGCGTCATCGTAGCCCGGTCCTTTCCAAATTATGGCCTGTTCTTTACCGGACACTCTGATGTCCGTCACACATTGCGCCACTCGATTGTTCACGTTTTGAATGGCCGTCGCCTGCTGCTGGATTTGTTGGTTTTGTTTGACTAATCCGCTGTTGATCTGTTCTTTGAATGCATTCACTTGCGGACCCACGTTGCTCATCTCGCTCAGCTGACCCCGAAGTTCACCTATTTCGCTTTTCATGGCGTCCAGATTGCTCGTAATCGTCTCTTGTAATTGAGAAAATTTTGCCATGATTTCCGCTTTTTCCCCGTTGACGGCTTGCTGCAATGTGCCCAACTGTTGCTTCGTCTGCTTTTGTATTGTTTCCTGCAGTTTGGCCAGTGTTTGCGCGGCTTCCTGTTTGAGATCTTCACTTTTGGCATTCAGCTTGTTGCCCACCCATTTGTGCATGGATTCGAAGGACTCGTAAAGGAGTTCATCGCTGACAGCGAGCGGTGGAACACAAGGCTGGGCTGCGGCTGCGAAATAAAAATATTCATGAAATGGAATTCACCGATCGAGGTTGAATGCTTTACGATCGGTGGGTGTTGATGCGGCTAATGCGATGCAGCAAAGCACCGCTAGGAGAGTTGTGTGTGGAGAGATCATTGCGACTGACTAACTGATTGACTTGACTGACGTCCAATTGGACTTGGCTCGGTTTACATTCATTTGTATCTATAGGTTTTTCCATGACATTGCATGATGGAGAGAAAAGTTTATGGAATTCCAGCTGCAGATAAGAAAACTGATGGTTTTGCTCATGCTTCAATTGCGCACGATGCGTGTTATTTATGGGGAATCCATGAGAGATTAGATTATTTTTTTTTACTATTTTTCCTTATTTTTACACTAAAAATTGCTGACTTTGGATGATTTGGATGGAATTTCCAGCCCACAATACGACAGATATCATGTCTGCCAGTGGTCATATGAACCCACTACACTATAGCAGTATGTTAAAAAAGGATGGTCAGGTATGTACTGCTGTTCTTAGAGGGAAATACTTCAAGTAGTCTATAACGGTGGTCCCCAACCTTTTTATCGCCGCGAACCAGTCAACGTTTGATAATTTTACGTAATTTTGATTTTTAAGAAGGGACTTGGGCGGCCCGGTACCATTTGATCCACAGACTGGCACAGGTCGGCGGCCCGGGGGTTGGGAACCACTGGTTTGCGGTATGCCGCATCCATTGCGGTATTTGGTCCATACCACACCGCACTCGTGAAAAAAATATACCGCACACCGCATTGGGAATTATTTAAGGAATACAAAAATATGTACCGTAATTGACTTTGGCTCCTAATTTATTTATTGAGAGAGAAAGGAAATAAAATAAAACCGTTTGGTAAATCCAATCCATTTATCAAATAAAAATCTTCCTGTTTGATGTAATAAAATTTCAATGTCTCATTGCTATCAAAATACAATTCAAAATAACTACTAATAGCCTCAACAATTGTATCATTTTGTTTTCAACAAAAAGCCTCGTTTTCGCATTAATTTATAAATTATATTACTTAGTTTCTAGGGAAACCGTAAGCCCTTTTTGTGCGGCCAATCCAAATGGCTAAAAAAAACAACACGGTCGTGGGGACGTTTTATAAATACCTTTATCCAATTACAGAGTTGCTTGGGTACTCAATTGAGGTCAAATTGGCCCTATTGATAACGGGGCAGATGGAATAACTTTTATGGTTAATCATAAAGTTACCCATCAAACATTTGCTCTAAGAGCATATGAAAGAAAACTGCGACCAAAAGTTCAACCGAATAATGATAAATGGCTTTGGCGGCGTGCTGTGGACGATGAAAATTGTTTAAAGGTTAGTCATAAATATCAGGGGGGTAACGGAATTTCGCGTTGCGGTCGACTTTCCTGGAACGTATCCCGGCTGTATATCGAGGGTTGAGTGTATTTTGGAGTTTGAAATTCATTTTCATTTTTTTTGGTTGATTTTTCAGCATTTACGTCGGAATTTTTATCAAGATATTGTGCTCTACAGAATCCCGTACACTCCAAACTTGACGGTTCTTAATTTAATCCATAAAACTTGGAGTCTACAGCAAAACCAACTAACCGAGGAGATGCTAAAACAGTGGGCTTTTCAGATGCTCTCAGCAATAAAATACCTTCATTTGAAAGAATTCTACCTTTTGGACGTCTGTCCCAATAACATGATATTTGATGGGTAATACTATGTTTTATTTTTCAAATAAAAATAAAAATAAATTCGTGCAATTTTCTAATACACAACGAAAAAATTTGAATTTTCACAGGGATTGGAACATTAAAATTGGCGATTTCGGTTTCATGTGTTACCAAGAAGATGTGGAAGATCGAGTAATGCTGGGAAATTCATCCTATATGCCACCGGAGGCGTTCGATAAGTCAAACAGAAATTTAGACCTGGCTAAAATTGATATTTGGGGCTGTGGCGTTGTTATTCTGCAATTAATGACAGGAAAGTTGCTCTCAGGTCACGACTTCACATATGCAAATGAAGGATGCCAAAGCATATTGGCAAATTTGAACGTTAACCACCCGAAGTAAGAATCTAGTGATTCCAGTCTACTGAAATAGTATACAGTAAGCTTATTTCCAGGGTAAACGACATGGAAATCACATTTCATGGTGGGCACGAGCTCATTAAATGGTTGATCATGTGGGACCCGTGGAAACGCAAGTCTGCTGCTAGAGCTTTGGCTCACCCATGGCTGGCTCTTCCTAGCTCAGGTTGGTTTCTGGTCTGGGGCCCTTCTGGCAGCACTGCTTTGGGGCCCATAATTGAAATCAAAGTCCATAAAAAATTAATTTGAACAGGAAAGGGAACACCAATCACAGTCAATGAAAGCGACGAAAAAGCCAAAAAGGCAGTTCGGAACGAAGTACCGGTACCCCAAAAACATTCACCTCGCGTGCCTTTGAAAACTCAAGGTACCGGTAAAATCAGGAAACGACACAACGAAAATAACAACAAACAACAAAGTGATGACTTTCCTGCAGAGAAAATATCCAAGCCTAGCGATCCGTGATAAGAATTGTAATCGAATTTGAAACATTTTTCGACAAAATTTGAGAAGTAAAAAAGTAAATAAATGTTAACGACGTGTACACTCGTAACTCTAACATCTTTTCCTTTCTTTCTGCACCTGTCCGTTCCCTTGTTTTCATGATTTTCCCACTCAAATGGGTACATTCACTTTTTCTTCTCGAATCTCATTCACTTTGCGGTAAGTATAAAATCCAAAACGGAAATTCTCACTCATTTTCACTGCTTACAGATGAGAATGATGGTTGTCTTATTTATGTGCGTTGTTTGGTTTTTGGTGGTTTTGAATGAACTTGTGGACCCTGTTTGTTATGAACAAAGTAAGTGGAATGTTGTAGCAGTTGTGGATGTACCGCGGTACAAGTACCCGGTACATCCGCCGGCGTTGAATGTACCGCGGTACAAGTACCCGGTACCGGTACAGTACCGGTACCGGGATTTGCGGTACATCTCGCGGTACTCAGGAAAACGCGAAAAAACACGAGATTCACGTGTTTTCTCCCGTTTTCCATGTTAAATTGCTAATGATTGAATTTTTACGCCTAAATCGTCGAAAATTGATCATTTATACTGATAAAATCAAGAAAATTGATTGTTTGAACTCCAAAATCAATAAAATTTTCATTAAAGTCAACGAAATTGACCATTGATACAGAACAAGTTGTTCTGTATCAAATAATTATAACTGGTTAATCTGGTCATTCCACTGTGTTGTGCTATATGTTTTTTAAACTCCTAATTTAAATACAGGAATAAACACATCAATCGCACTTCAGTGGTTTTTCTAGACTATGGGAAGCCAAATATTTATTTAAAATCCCACTTTGATTACAGGAATACGCACAAAGATGGCAATTAAATGGTTTCTTTCCTGTGTGTTAAAATATGTCGTTTTAAATGCCCATGTTGAACACAGGAATAAGCACATAGATGGCACTTGAATGGTTTTTCCTCTGCATGAGTTAAAACATGTCGTTTGAAATGTCCACTTCGGCTACAGGAATAAGCACAAAGATGGCACTTGAATGGTTTCTCTGTTGTATGGCTCCTTAAATGTACTTTTAAATTCCCATTTGCAATACAGGAATAAGCACAAAGATGGCACTTAAATGGTTTCTCTCCTGTATGGATCCTTAAATGTACTTTTAAACTCCTATTTTCAATACATGAATAAGCACAAAGATGGCACTTAAATGGTTTCTCTCCTGTATGTGTTACCATATGTTCTTTTAAATGCCCGTGTTGAATACAGGAATAAGCACAAAGACGGCACTTGAATATTTTTTCTCCCGTATGAGTTAAAATATGTCGCTTTAAATTCCCACTTGTATTACTGGAATAAGCACAAAGATGGCACTTGAATTGTGTTCCTGCGTGCACTCGCACATGGGCAGATAATTGTGCTTTAAGCCTAAAGGAAAGTGAACACTCTTCACATTTGAAGGGCTTTTCACCAGTGTGTTTAAGCATGTGACTCTTCAACTGCGAATAAGATGAACAAGAATAATCACACAGATTGCAACTGAATCGCTTTTGTTTTCCTTTCATTTTGAATGCAGAAACGGTTTGTTTTGGAAACTGGCACGAACTTTATGCTGATCAATAAGATATCACACAATCACATCAAAAATGAATATTCTGAAATTTAAAAAAGTCAAACATTATGGATAGAAATTGAAAGGAATTTTTTACAAATAGGAGTTTCAGTAACGTTATATCTTACCTCAACGCTCACAAAAAATGCGAGATCAGTCGTAGCTGTGTCATGGGTGGGACACGAATAACCAGTCAGATAGCGCCACCTTTTGAGCAGAAATTGTGGCGACCTTGCAAATTATTTAAGAAAACAGAAGATGCTATTTTATTTCGCAAGTGATAAAAACTTTTTGAAGTAAAATACTTACCAAGAAACTGCATTTGGATGGTTTTTCTTCAGTATGGTTGCGAAATATTTCTAAATGCATGAATCTGTACAAAGATGGCAATTGAATGATTTTTCTTCACTAGGAGTTAACCTCTACCACGGACCCCCTGGACAGACTTGTGCGACTGATAGATCAAGTCAACTAAAATAATAAAAAGTAATAAGTATGTTTAGAAATACTGATTTCAGTTCGTTAAATCTTACCTTAGTTATTACAATAAGACCAAATTATTTTCTCAACTGTGAAAGCGCACGGGCCGGCCTCGAAGCTTTGTCCCACGAGTTGACCTCAACCCATCAAGGGGGTAGGGCATGGGTAGGGCATGAATGACCAGACTGATGGCGCCATCTGTTGTATAATTTGCGACCGAGTAATGTAATATAAACAACACACACTCAAACGAAATATTCTCCTCACATTCACAATTTGGCAATTTTTTGTTTTGTTTTTACTACTGTTTATAAAAACACCAAAATCCAAAAAAAAAAAACTTTGAATGCACCCAGTGTTAGTTTTAGATAAAAATAAATTAAAACACACTTGTGGATCCGTAGTGACCCTAGGTTGGGTCAGGGTTTTAAAATATTATTTTAAAAATTTATTTTATTAAAAGATGAATTATGAATACAGTAATGATGGTGTGGCCTTCTGAGCACATCTAAGCAACATAAACCAATGTATTGAAGTCCTTCTCATCTGTGCAGTGGTAATTATTTTCAATTAGCCATTCCACTTGCTTAATCATCCGGTATTAAACCGTACATCGCGTGGTGGCTTTTGCCAGCATGCGATGTTACCGCGCATGCGCGTATCCTGTTACCTAGCGGTAGATAAAAAGCCTTATTGTACATTCGATTCAACTTTTTCTTGATTATATTTGGAGACAACCGATTTTTAAATAACAAAATAAAAGTAAAATACAAATCCATTTTTCCATAATGGTTTATTTTATTATAGTCGGTACAATACATATCATCATAAAAAGATGTTAAAGGTCATGTGAATACTGTTACGCGAATCGTTTCAAGTATCGAATACAAGTATCTCAGAATTACATACTTGTACAGTGTACACATTTTGATACTGAAAGCCCAATAATAGGAAATTCATTTACTTGTTGTTTTTCACTCATTTTTTCGTCAAAAAATAAGACATTACTGTGCTATTGTTAGCTAGTATAAATCACATTGGAAGACAATAGTGATTCTCGACTGGTTCATCATCTGACTCATTATTTTTACATGAACTTCGGATACCCATTTACACCAATTGAAACGCAAAATGGCAGTAAACGTGAAATACTGACACTGGTAAAGTCATTTTCCTCGTGACATTTACCTTAAACACCATACAAAAAATAATTTCACATTATTTTTTACAGTTATTCCAAAAAATGGCATATTTGGAAGAAAAATAAATTGATCAGTTTACTCAAACAAAACTTGAATCAGAGATAGGAAATTAAATTGCATAATTAATATACAGTGCAAAAATAAAAATATATTGCTACAAAACAACACAAATACTAATGGAAAACTAAAAAACAATAAATATGAATTAGGTATGCACAAAAAAACAAAATACAAAAAAACAAATCGATTAAACAATCGATTCAAATTTTCGACGGGGGTCGTGACCACCGCTCGGTCACAAGTCTGAGGTGTGTTTTTATGAAAAAAATTATTATTAAATCATAATAAGTTTAAGTATTCTCCATTTTTGAGCACAAATAAATGGATTTTAAATATTTGCTTCAATAATACACAGAAATAACTTGTTCTGCATCAAATAAGCTTAATTACAAATGATTAATCTGCTCATTCATCTGTGTTCTGCTAAATGATTTTTTAAATTCCTACCTTTAAAACAGGAATAAGCACATAAATGGCACTTGAGTGGTTTTTCTACACTGTGGGAGGTCAAATGTTTGTTTAAATTCCCTCTTGTAATACTGGAATAAGCACAAAGATGGCACTTGAATCGTTTCTCCCCTGTATGAGTTGCAATATGGACTTTTAAACTCCCACTTTGATAACAGGAATAAGCACAAAGATGGCACTTGAATCGTTTCTCCCCCGTATGAGTTGCAATATGGACTTTTAAACTCCCACTTTGATTACAGGAATAAGCACAAAGATGGCACTTGAATGATTTTTCCCCTGTATGAGTTGCAATATGTCTTTTTAAATTTCCATTTGTAATACAGGAATAAGCACAAAGACGGCACTTGAATGGTTTTTCTCCTGTATGAGTTGCAATGTGTGTTTTTAAATTCCAAATTGTATTACTGGAATAAGCACAAAAATGGCACTTGAATTGTGTTCCTGCGTGCACCCGCACATGGGCAGTCAATTGTGATTTAAGCCTAAAGGAAAGTGAACACTCTTCACATTTGAAGGGCTTTTCACCAGTATGTTTAAGCATGTGACTCTTCAACTGCGAATAAGATGAACAAGAATAATCGCACAGATTGCAACTGAAACGCCGTTGTTTTCTCTCCATTTTGAATGCAGAAACTGTTTGTTTTGCAATCTGGCACGAATTTTATGTTGATCAATAAGATATCGCACAATCACATCAAAAATGAATATTCTAAAATTTAAAAAAGTCAAACATTATGCATAGAAGTTGAAAGTAATTTTTTTTTACAAATAGCAGTTTCAGTAAGATTATATCTTACCTCAACGCTCACAAATAACGCGAAGTCAGTCGTAGCTTTGTCGTGGGTGGGACACGAATAACCAGTCAGATAGCGCCACCTTTTGAGCAGAAGTTCTGGCGACCTTGCAAATTATTTAAGAAAACAGAAGATGCTATTTCATTTCGCAAGTGATAAATTTTACAAGTAAAATACGTACCAAGAAGTTGCTAAATATTTCGTTAATCAATCACCTTTTCTAAATCCATGAATCTGTTCAAAGATGGTACATGAATGACTTTCCTTCCGTAGGAACTAACCGCTACCAGGGACCCTTGGACAGACTTGTGGAACTGATAGATCAAGTAAACTATAATAATAAAAAAGTAGAAAGTATGTTTATAAATATCAATTTCAGTTCATTCATACCTTACCTCAATTCGAACTAAAAGACCAACTGGTTGTCTCAACTGTAATAAAACCACATGGTGGATCGTAGCTTTGTCGCACACGTGGAACATGTGGAACACAACGCACGAAGGGAATCATGGGTAGGGCATGAAACAGTGGTGCCACCTTTTGAACATAAATTGTGACGATCTTGAGAAGAGGTATTGCAGCAAAGGGTGTAATTGTATAGATTTTGGTTTCCAACTTCGTTGTATCAAGAACGATAGAAAATAATTAAAAACGATTTTTATTCAATCAATCTTATTATTTTTGTATGTTAATATCGTGCAATAAAGCGGCAAAGTTTTAAGGAGGAACTTTTCGCCCCATGCGAATTTTTATGAATTATTTACCAGTCTAGCTCAGTTTTTTTTTACTGCAATGCAAGTTTTAAGCAGGCCCTCAAATACTCACGATGTTATGTAACATATCAGTAGTTATAAATTGTAGCAAGCTGGTGCGACACAATATTGCAGATCACTTTCTATTTCAAAAAGCCAACTTCTTACGGCTAATATGTTGCAAAAAGAATATGACAACACCTTTGGTGAATTACAATCATGTATTACTGCAGATGGAGAGTAATTTGAAAAATAATTGTAAAAACATTATTCGCTTAGCAAATAAATTAATACAGTAAGAAAATAACTTTACTATTGACATTTTTTGGATTGCATTGGTACTTCTTAAGTTATTATGCATAAAATCATGAAATATTGTTCGAAAATCCAATGTGTTTTTAGCTTGATGAATTGCCCATCCGATGTTTGCTGTAGATTTGGGAAAACAATCGGTGACAGTTTTATTTTTTACTAAAATATTTGCTGCAAACACTTTCGTGAAACACTTTCTGAAACACCCTCTGCGTGTTGCTTTAATGAACTCAAAATAAACAAACATCTTATTGAAATATCAACACACCCCCCAAAAAAAAAAAAAAAAAACATTCGGAAAGCTCAAATAAAGTTTTCGTTTAAAATTCGAGTTTCCAAAAATAAAAACATCAATATAAAAAGAAAACTGACTCAAACGTACGTGGCAGTGCAGGAAAACAAATGACTATAAATTCTAAACAAACACGTCGCTACTGTTGTTGTTCTAACGTATAGCAAACGTTCGCCCTGTGTCCTATATAAGCAAGGAATCTTTAACCAAACTTATTCCCCACTTGTCAGTCATCTCCCAACATGCCATACAGGAAATCACCACTGAGCCTTCACGATCTATGTCTAAATTCGATAATGACTAATTTCGACACGCTGCAAGACCATCTAACCAATCTACCGTCCACAATCATCCACATCATATACCAGCAATTCAACCAACGATTCAGTCAATCCTACGACACCAAATCACATCTAGATGCCAACATTTTCATTGAACCGCACACCAGACAACTACACAATTTGGACATGTTTAATCTGCCCATTGACCCTCTATTGCGCAAAATAGGCCAAACATGTCGAAACCTTACAGATTTAGACTTAGAGCAACCTGGACACATATCCAACGTCATTCGACAAGAATCAATAATCAAACTGCTGCAGCATCTACCGCAAATCAAACGTTTAAATCTTTGTCTTCAACTGGACTGCGGGGACGAGGTTCTAGCTTCGATCGGCAAACATTCTTCGCAATTAACACACCTCGACGTTTCTGAATGCGAGAAAATCACGGACACGGGGGTGCGGTGCTTGACCAGTTGCCGAAAACTAGAAAATGTGGACATCCGCGCCACTCGTGTCACACCCTATGGGTGTTTGCACATTCTCGACCAACTGCCACTTTTGAAACGATTGGGGACTTATCGCTGGATAGATTTGTTCCAGATGTTAAAACAAGAAGAAATAGTGCGCACTTATTGCATTGAGTTCGCGCCACTTACGCTGACCAATAGCGCAGATGTGGCTGTTGATGCAAGAATTTTTCCGAATTTACGTGTCTTGGAGTTTCGAAATGTGACGTTTAGTAACGGTGTTGACTGGGAATTGTGTAACCAAAAACACAAGTTGATGAACCGCTTGACCTGTTTACAGTTGGAAAATATTAAGTTGGTCAATGTTGGACTCATGGGTCGTTATTGTCCACTATTGGAGGAATTGACATTGGATAATTGTACGGTTTGTTCAGAGGGTTCGGAAAAGTGTGTTGTGTTTGAGCACTTGCGTCGATTGTGTGTAATTTTAAGTTTGGATCGGGATTTTGATGAATTACAACTCAAGGTATTGTTGTCGTGTGCGCGGAATGTACAGTACTTGGATTTGTGCGGATGTCTGTCAGTTACTGAGAGCGTGATTTCGGAATTTGTTAGACTGAATCCACAGAATCTGAAACAGTTGAAGTTTAATTGCTGTGACATTAGTTTCAGTGCAATCAGACTTTTGTTGGAGATGGAAAATCCGTTGAATTTGTTGGAGATCAATTGGTGTGGCAATATTGATTTGTCAGTTTATCGTGAGATTAAGAGGTTTGTTCAGACTAGGAACTTGGATTTGGAGATAAGATACGAGGAACCGACTATCTACGATTTATAATATGCATCATGACTTATTGTGGAGTTTGATGTAATTTCCGAATAAAATAAAACCGTTCTTGTGATTTCTGTTTTGTTATTCTGTAATGCGCTGCAAAACTGGTAACTGAACGCAATGCAATACTGATTTGTTGATATTAATATTGATGCCAAAAATCCGAAAAGTAGCCAGCCCTGATCTCGAGGGTTCTCGGATGCATCTTTCAAATTTGAAATTGGTCCACTGGTTTTGGAGGAGATAGAGATCGGACAGACAGAAACGGAGTAAGAAAGACCTAACCTGACCTCAAAAAAATTGATGAAACTTGTAAAAAATCACCAAAACTAAAGGCTACGGGAAATGATTTTTGAGAATTGACAACAAGTTTATTTATTTATGTCAAAATCTAAAAGTTTGTATCATTTATTGTAGAGGAGCGAAATAAAGTGCTGCTACTTCATAATGACGTAAATAATTTATTCTTGCATTCTTGCAACAGTAGTGTATCAGTCACCCACAATGCTTAGTTTGTAATAACAATTCAATAACCAAACATGACCAATATGCAACAAGTTTAAACCGCAATACACAACTTGTCAATTATTTTGAATACTACGGCTTTCGAATGGCGGCATCTAACCGGATCGTTTCCCAATTAGTCATAGGATTCCCAATTACAAATTGAACCAGATGAGCGAATTCCTCCCGTCTCGGCAGTTGTGTTTCCAGTGCCCTACCTTCCCGCAGCTGTAGCACCTGCTTGTGTTCGTGCCTCCTCAATTCGGTCTCGCCCGATATGCTCAACTTGCACGCTTCCCGTCAACGTCAAACTCCCAGTGCTTCTCCAACCGTATCGCCCTCCTAAGGTCTTTCATCGTCATGTCACGTTTAGCGCAATATGCCATCTGCGCAATCGTCACTATTATGATAGCCAGGGCCTGGCTGGTCTGCCTCCTCCACCTCTGTCCGGCTCATCGCCTTTTATCGCCGGCATCCATAAGTCCTTGTCCTGGAGCACGGCTTCAACCTGCATGCTCCACAGAAAATAATTATTTTGATCCAACAGCTCAATCCTGTTGATACGCGTGCGACGATGGCGAATACGATACAAGGGAAGTACCGCATTCGCCATCGTCGCTCCCACACGTTCTCTGGTTTCAACCCTCTGTTTGAGGTACCTTGCTCTGTTACCACTTGTTGCAATGCGACGCCAGATCAGCCACGCGCGTTCGCTGGTCCATGGACAAACGTGAGTCGTCATTACGTAAGAACGTGAACGGTACAACTTTTAATACCCTTTATTTTTACAGGAACACATTCAATAGTGTCTTAAAAACTAACAATGTATAATTATCGAACAAAAAACCCAACAGTATTTAGTGACAACTTGAGACGAATTTCTTTGACTTGAACAAATTCCTCTTACTTTTTATTCATTT
>JAQIXU010001905.1:0-14479 GCA_034701245.1 Strigamia transsilvanica | reverse complement strand
AATTTGCATTTTTTTTTTTTGGTTTGTTTGTTTGTTGTTGTTTTTTGGTTGGTTTTTGATGGTTGTTTTTATTATTTCTACACGTATTTGTAGTTGGAATGACTTTTTTTTATATTTGACATGTAGTTACATATGGAATGACTGTTTTGAGTTATTATACACTAAAAATGACTGTTTTCAATTATTGTACACTAGAAATGACTGTTTTGAGTCATTATGTACTAAAAATGACTGTTTTTAGTCATTATGTACTAAAAATGACTATTTTTAATCGTTTAACATCATTTTACACAAAAAAATGACTGTTTTAATCATTATCTACTAAAAATGACTGACTGTTTTTACTCATTTTACACAAAAATGGCGGTTTTTAAGCGTTTTACATCATTGTACACTAAAAATGAGTTTTAATCATTTTACTTCATTATACACTAAAAATGACTGTTTTTAATCATTTTACATCTTTTTACACTAAAAATGACTGTTTTGAATCATTTTACATCTTTTTACATTAAAAATGACTGTTTTTAATCATTTTACATCTTTTTACACTAAAAATCACTGTTTTTAATCATTTTACATCTTTTTACACTAAAAATCACTAGGCGCATTCATAAAGTCATTTAAACTTGTCTAAATTTTTTAAACCAGTCTAGATGTCAAATTTAACATGTAAAATCTTACATTTAGACTAGTTTAAAAAATTTAAACAAGTTTAAATGACTTTATGAATGTGCCTACTGTTTTTAATCATTTTATACGAGTAATGACTATTTTTAATCATTTTACATTATTTTACGCGAAAAATGACTATTTTCAATTTTTTTTACATTATTTTACACTATAAAAAACTGTTTTAATCATTTCATACACATTTTCAAACATAAAATGAATGTTTTTATTATTTTTACACTTAAAGGAATTTTTGCAGTAATATTTACATGTAAAGTGACTTGTTTTACATTATTTTACATATAAAATGACTGCTTTAATTATTTTCCCACAAATTCATCTAAAATTACTACTCTTTGAGCTTTTACACGTAAACACTTATTACTTTGATTATTCGACATAAATTTTATTACTTTTACAATTACTCCATTTTGTTTTTATTTGTATTTCGAGTAGTCCGAAAACGAGGTTATGTTTTGGTATGAAGTGCGGGGTGTTGGGGAATGCGATCGAGAGAGAGAGAGAGAGAGAGGGACCAGATTCAGATGCGTGATAGAGGCGTCGCGGTCGCGCACGAATAGCGACCCCATGGGTGCATGTGTATAATATCGGGCATGTTGAATCAGCAACGGAACAGGTGAAAACGCGTTTCTGGGAACCGTGCACATGTCACGGGGGTCGCGTGATTTATTCACAAACGGAGTCTGTGAGAACGCGACTTTCCCCCCTCGACCCCCACCCCCACATCCTGGGGCGGTGCTCCCTTTGTGCTGCTCGTACCTGTGGGCAAATGCAAATTACTCGAACGGGGGACTTGGGACGCTGGCGTCTGTTGCCGCTCGGCTGACGCGCTTTTGTCGCGCACAATGAGGCGCGTCCCTCCCGCTAGGGGAGAAGCGTGAGAGCCGTGCACCTTCGGGGTCGTGAGACTCTGACCCCCGCGTTCACGACCCCGACGACTTTGTCGAAAGGGAGGGGGCATTGTTACGTAATGGCATCCACCGAAAATGGCATCGCATCAAAAACCAGCCCTCCGTGACGTAATATTTTGCGTAGCCCCCACTTTTATAGATGAGGCTTAGAATGTTAGTAAATACTAAATAGTCAACATCAACAAGTGTTGGATTTCGATTTTGATTGGTTTTGGTTTGTGGGGTTGTTTCCGTGTGGTGTGTTTGTTTGGTTTGTGGTAATTAAGGATTTTTTTGTTTTGTTTTTGTTTTTGTTTTTTTGTTTGGGGAAGGAAAAGTTGTTTTTCGTGTTTTTGTGTGTTTTTTTTTTTAATTTGGATTGTTTTGAATGATGTTTTAATTTTTTGATATTTTTTTAAATAGTGGTTATGAATTATTTTTTATTGTTTTGATTTGTTTTTGAAGTTTGATTATTGGTTTTCAGTTTTTCCAATTGTGTTTTCTTGTTTTTCAATTGTTTTTATCTTTCCTGATTGTTTTTCATCTTCCGTGATTCTTTTTCATCTCTTTTGATTATTTTTTTTATTTTTTCTGAATTATTTTTCATCTTCTCTGATTGCTTTACATTTTTTCTAATTGTTTTTCATCTTTTCTGATTACTTTTCATCTTCTCTGATTGTTTTTCATCTTTTCTGTTTATTTTTCATTTTTTCATCTTTTCTGTTTATTTTTCATTTTTTCATCTTTTCTGATTGTTTTTCATTTTTTCATCTTTTTTGATTATTTTTCTAATTATTTTTTATCCTTCCTGATTGTTTTTTTTTATCTTTTTTAATTGTTTTTCATATTTTCTGATTTTTTTCCATCTATTTTGATTATTTTTCATCTATTTTGATTATTTTTCATCTATTTTGATTAGTTTTTATCTATTTTAATTATTTTTCATCTTTTCTAATTGCTTTTTATCTTTTCTAATTATTTTTTATCTTTTCTAATTACTTTTTATCTTTTCTAATTATTTTTCATCTTTTCTAATTGCTTTTTATCTTTTCTAATTATTTTTCATCTTTTCTAATTATTTTTCATCTTTTCTAATTATTTTTCATCTTTTCTAATTGCTTTTTATCTTTTCTAATTATTTTTCGTCTTTTCTAATTGCTTTTTATCTTTTCTAATTATTTTTTATCTTTTCTAATTGCTTTTTATCTTTTCTAATTATTTTTTATCTTTTCTAATTACTTTTTATCTTTTCTAATTATTTTTCATCTTTTCTAATTGCTTTTTATCTTTCATATTATTTTTCATCTTTTCTAATTGTATTTCATCTTTTCTAATTGTATTTTATCTTTTCTAATTATTTTTTATCTTTCCTAATTGTATTTCATCTTTTCTAATTATTTTTCATCATTTCTTGCCTATTTCCCACTTTTCCAATTATTTTTAACCCTTTCATGCATATTTATCACTTTTCCATTTTTTCCATCATTTCTCGCTTATTTTACATCATTTCTAATTACTTTTTCATCTTTTCTAATCACTTTTCATGTTACAATTTTTCAATTTTTACAACCATCTTTTATCACATTCTCACCACATTCCTCATTAATTTTCATAATTATTTCATTTTCCTTAACCCATTTCAAATTCATGCCTAACCTCTTCAACATTTCCACAAACACACACAAATTACAACCAAAATAATCACCATTTACCTTTCCAACTAATTTTTCACCTATTATTCATGACTTTTCTTATCTTTTTATCACATTCCACATTCCATCTCATTCCATCAAGGACCAAAACTAACCAGCACATCAAAATCACACCAATTCCCATCTCCATTTCTTTCATTTCCACCATTTTTACAAACAATTCACCAAAAACAACCCCCACCTCATTCATCCTCCCATCCATATCTAATTAACCCAACAAATGTTCTCCAACCCAATCCAAACCAAACCAAACAACCAAAGAACAAATCTCAAATTTATTACCACCTAATTATAATTAACTGCTTCTATTTACAGTGAATGAAATGAACAAAACAAAAAAAAACAAATTCTTTTAATTTAAGGGCCACCTAAACACAAAAAAATAACTAATTTTTTCCTAACCAAAACTTTAACTTAATTGCATACAACATTTCAAAAGCCAACCATAAACATTTCATCCATTTTTTAAAAAAAAAATTAAAAAAACCAAAAAAAAACCAAAATCAAACCCAAATCCATTGATTAACATTGGAATAGTGATTTAAATGCAATTTGATGCTTTTTACCACCTGAATTAATTAAAATCAAACCGAATTAGATGAAGGTCCTGGTCTAGAAAATCTTTTGTACAAACATGGCTGCCAATCAATCAAGGATTAGCGATCAAAACATTTATTTCGAGTTTATTGCACTCGAGATTAGTTCAAATTTTTAATCTTGGACGTTTTTTAATTCGCTAAGTGACATCTTGTGTCGAAAATAAGGTTCAAATTGACGAAATGGGATCGAGGATGTCACTGGTGTGTCATGTTTGACCCGACCTAATTTGATTCGACATGTGCGAACAGATTTCTTTTCAGTTTTCTTTTATTTTCCTGCAAAATAATTAGATCAAGGTTTGAAGTCCTTGTTAGTGTCACCTGGTGTCAACGTTGTTAACCAATTTGAAACACTCCTTCATCCTAATTGGTCAAATCGTGATCAAACGCACGCCCAATCACTTCGCTAGGGGTCGTTGACCGAATGTGGAAAAGACAAGGAAAAAAAAAACAAGGATTTTATTTTCGTTTCGTTTATTTCTTTTTTGGGATTTGAATTTCTTCCATGGCGAATTAACATCTTAGAAAGGGAAATTAAAATGACTTAAAAGGTTAAAAATCGATTGATTGATTAATTTCCTACAAATTGTGTAATTTTGGGATTTTGGGATTTTTTTAAAAAAATATTTGTTTGTTTATCTGTTGATAAAAAGTCCATGTAAAAGGTCATGAGTCATAAGTGAGTTCTCAGGTGCTTTTTCAACAGATTATTTGCTTAAAGTTATTGATTTAGTTGAACCCGCCATCTAGTGGAAGAACGAGTAAATGGTACAACCATAAATGCTCTCATTTAGCGCGGGATGTTAATTGAATGCAGGATGCTTTACATGGTTGGTCTAAATTGACCAAAACAACTGAATTCAATATCTAAATTGACCAAAACAACTGAATTCAATATCTAAATTGACCAAAATGACTAAATTCAATATCTAAATTGACCAAAATGACTAAATTCAATATCTAAATTGACCAAAACAACTGAATTCAATATCTGAATTGACCAAAATGACTAAATTCAATATCTAAATTGACCAAAACAACTGAATTCAATATTTAAATTGACCAAAACAACTGACTTCAATATGTAGGTTAAACAAACGGATTAAATTCAATGTCTAAATTGATCAAGATCACTAAAACAAATGTTTAAATTGACCAAACCGATTGAATTCAATATTTAAATTGTGGGAGAAATCTATGTTCTGTCAATAAAGCGTGGGTGTTCTATTAGAGAATTTACGAGAGTTATTGGTTGGACACTGGTTTCTATCTCAATTATGCTAATTTCCCCCTGCGCATTTCTTTGATCTATACCTGTCTTAGGACCGGTCGATTGTTTACGAGAGTTATTGGTTGGGCACTGAACCAGTGTCCAATCAATAACTCTCGTAAATTCTCTGACACTTCAGCTTTGGGTTTTAGGATTTTTAGTTGAGGCATTCCATTCCACTAACCCTGATAAGAGAAAAATTATTGTTAGACAATATTGAGAGATATTTTGGCTTGTGTAGATGGCTCCATGCGCTATCCACGCCAGGAGATGGTGAAGAAGAGTAAATCAGACAAGGCAATAAAAGAACAGTGTATATTATGTCAATAAATAACAAATACATCAATAACTGTACAGAATTCCTCTAGTTGCAACCACTATAACAAGAACAATACCTTAACTCCAATTTCAAAAATATATAATAAAATTCAATCCATAGATGTCAATCAAATTTTAACTCTCTCACAATCAAACACACAATATACAAGCTTTAGGGTCTAGCGATGTCTTCGGATCCGGATCGCAACGACGTCAACACCTCTCACGCTTGCATCGAATCGATTGGTCAAGGGTAAAAACCCAGTAAATGCCCTCAAATATTAACACTCGATAGTACACTCAACCCTTGCTTTACGGCCTAGATAGGTTCCGGAAAAGTTGGCTGTAAAGCAAAATGCTGTGTAACGAATCAGGGGCAATTTCCCCTGATTTGTTATGGAATTTCCCGATTTTTGGCCGTATCTCCGAAATATTGTGGACTGTTACTCGAAAAGTCCCATACTTTCCTAAGGCCGTAATAGCGAAATGACGTATAAAGAGCGGCTGTATAACGAGGGTTGAGTGTACCGTTTTATTAATAAAGCTAGTACTCATAACACCATTCCGTCCAAGGAATGGTAACAGGAATCAAAGTCTGAAGTTTCCTGCCAAGGGTGGTACTCATAAAAATATCATATACTCTGAATCATTCTTGCAGGTGGTGGTTCTTCTTGGTGGTGGTGGTGGTGGTGAAAACTTAAGACTGTAAAAATATTTAGACTCTGAAAGCTTATAAGTACTAGGCTTCTGGGAAACTTTTTCCATTGGATTGATTGCAGACTTTGTCGTGGGTTCCAATTGATTGAATGGTAATTGATTTTGGTGTGGAACCATGCCATCGTTTTTATTCTCTGGCCTTTATGTTTTCAGTGTTTGTTTTTTTTTGAAAATAATTTTCTAGCGTTTTTTTGTTCTAGCGTTTTTAATAAAATATAAATAGGGGGTGAAAATGAAAGGGCTGGATCATTAAAACGCTGGCAAAACCCCTGACCCGTACAATAATTATTTTTTTAACAGTTTCCAAAATTTTCAATTTTAACCCCATTGAAATTTTGTAAAATTTAAACTTTTTCGTGTTTTTATGCCGTCATTTTGTGATTTTTGGCAGTTTTTTGCCGCCCCCAAAAAAGTGCCACCCGAGTCAACCGCCCCCATCCGCCCCCCTTGCTATGCCCCTGCTTTGGCAGGAAAAAGCAGGCAGAAAACATCAGTTTTGGTATTCATAGAATACAATACACCTTTAATGAGCCAACACATTATCCTTAATTGCATTCAATTAGTAGCATACGTATTCGATCACATATTTTGCCACTTTCAAGCGAAACACTATTGTGATGATTGTAGTTATTTTGATACTTCTGCATTCTGTTGTAGAGCATGTTGAATATGTTAAAGCAGGCGTGAAAGGTATTTAAAGACAGCTTGACTTATTAATTTGTGTAAATGTATATCAGAATGTGTGTGCACCGAAACAATGTTGTGTGTTTAATATAATATTTGTTTCTATGTTGTCTCGCAGCAACCAATCCATTCCTAGAAATACTTTATCAGAACCCGATTTATAAATTTAGCAATATGATAAAGGTAACAGCTAATCGTACAGGACAAGATTATGTCAATTATGGAAACTGGTGTGGAATAGGAGGCAGTGGTGAAACAGTAGATGGGGTGGACGCCTGTTGCAAAGCCCACGATTACTGTTACAATAGAGTGGAAAAGCTAGAAAACTGCAAGGAATTCAATGTGTATTGGGGCAAATATGAATGGAATATCTCCAATGGAAAAATTATTTGTTGTAAGAAAAAACTTGTTTGAAAAATCAAGCTATTTTTAATCGATTTATTTTTTTGTTTATCAGTGCCTGGTAGTGACCAGTGCTCAGTGGCAATTTGTAATTGCAATAAAGAAGCTGCGGTATGTTTTGCTAAAACTGATTATCATAAAGAATTCAAGACACCATCTGTCGTAGACTTAATTGCTTTTTTGTTATAGTCAGATCGATTGTAAAGGAAATAAAAGTTCTATTTAAATATATCTGGGTTCAACTCCAAAAAAATATGAGGGTTGCCAGTGAGGTGTTGGACACTACTCACTTAAAGGACAAGACAACTAGAAACTACGTATGTTAATATTGGTTTATTTGTCCCTATTTGTCTAGGGGTAAGCCCAAGATCAGCCGCTGACCACGTGGCCAAAAGACCTTGGGGGCAGTGAGATCCTATTCTTGCCATGCGCTAAACGTGCTTCACCGTGGCCACATCAGGTCATGACCATTGTCGGTTCCGTGACTGTTGGCAACACATACAGTCTTGCGACCGTGCACGTTGCTGGTTCGTAACGTTGGGGCCCCAACTTAGTTGGCACAGTCCCTCACTTCCGGTTTTGCCTTGCGAGGGGTCCAAGGACCACTTCTGGTATGCAGCTCCACGTGGACGTGGCGACAGTGCGGTAGTGACCGCCACACGGTCACAGTGTTACACTTGAAGGAATAAATAACATTACAACCTCAACAGATAGAGTTTGTTCTGAAGAGATTGTTTTATTCTTTTAGCCATTGTAGATTGTCAGGAATAAATATTATTTTGGTTAATAATAGGATTTGATATTTTCTGTATTATGCAGATACACAATGTCCTCTTAATGAGTCAATATACAATGAATGCTCTTTTAATGAGCCAATACATTAATATTCGTAATTGCATTAATAGCATCCATCCATTTGTGATTGTTCAAATATTTACTATTTTTGAAGAAAAACATTTGGACTATCGAAATTGTGACGACAGCAATACACTCAACCCTCGTTATACGGCCGCTCTTTATACGGCATTTTTGCTATAATGGCCTTAGGAAAGTAAGGCACTTTTCGAGTTACGGCCCACAATGTTTTGTAGATACAGCCAAAAATCGGGAAATTCCATACAGCATTTTGCTTTACAGCCAACTTTTCCGGAACTTATCTAGGCCATAAAGCAAGGGTTGAGTGTATTAAACTGCTATATCGCAAAATCTACACAGTAACTTTGCGTCAAATTGAAAAATTCTTCCAAACAGTTTCATTCATCGCATTAAAGACAACTGAGCATAAAATTGGCACTGTTTTTTCCTAAGCGCTTTAAGGGTAGCTGTGGCGCGAAATTTTTTTTAGTTCGACAATGATGCCGCAACGAAAAAAAGTTTAAGAATCGCTGGTCTAGGGGTCTCCTCTTCATGTCTTTCCTATTGTTGTGCTGCATGGATGCTCAGTGGACAGCAAGCGACATCTTGTGAAGATAAAACCACATGAGTGGCGGATGGACATCACAAGGCATGGAAAGTTCCAAATCGTCCACATGGATTCCTACTTTCCGGTTCTGCCTTGCCCAGTTTAACGTCTGAGTTTCAAGAGTACCCCACAGATGGGGCCAGGTACAACACTCAAACTCCAAAGGAAGTATTGAGGAGGAAAAAAGAGAGGTTAAAAAAATTTAAACTGGTGTTTGATGACAATCAATTGACCCAAATTTTGTAAGTGCTTATACAATTTATGTTCATAAAACATACATGACAATTTAACATTGGTTGGAAAGTGTCTTGATACTTCCGCTAGAGGTTGTAAAACTTTCACTTGTGGCATTTCATTCCAGGAACCTTAATAACCAAAAAAAATTACCATTACTCAATATTAAGAAGTTGATGGCATTGTTTTATTGATTACTGGAAAACTTTCTCCATTGGTTTGATTGCAGTGCATAGCAAAAGTAGGTACTGCGTATAAATCACTCAATATTTGACTTCACAGTGGATTCCAATTGATTGAATGGTAATTGGTTATCACGTCCTTTTCATTTGGGGTTTGTTGATTTTCATACCTGAGATAACGATTTTGGTTAATAATTAAGCTTAAAACACTGGTTGATTTCGAAGATATATTGCTCACATTCATAAAGTCAAAGTAATTCTCAAGAACACCTGTATCGATGGAACTTTTGCAAAGTTCCAAGTCGATTTTTGGATAATAATGAATGTAATTTACACATATTTCATCAGTGATTGAAAAGCCGCCCTGAGAAAAAAGGAATTAGTGTGCAGAAACAAATTAAACTGAAATTTCATTTACCTGCCTAAAGATTTCAATCTGCTGCGAAGTCACTTTCCATTTGGCACAGTGGCATAGTTAGAGCTTTTGCCGCCTAGAGCAGCCTCAGAGTTTGACCCCCCAGCCCCTCCCCCCCCCCCCCACCCCTCTAAAACAAAATTACATAACCAGTACAATAATTATTTTTTCAACAGTTTCCAACATTTTTCAATTCAAATAGCAGGCAGAAAACATAAACAGTTGTGTCATTCATAGAATACAATACACCTTTAATGAGCCAATACATTATCCTTAATTGCATTCAATTAGTAGCATACGTATTCGATCAAATATTTTGCCATTTTCAAACGAAACATTTCAACTATCAACATGGTGATGATTGCAGTTATTTCGATACTTCTGCATTCTGTTTTAGAGCATGTTGTATATGTTAAAGCAGGCGTGATAGGTATTTATAGACAGCTTGACTTATTAATAATATTAATTTGTGTAAATGGATATCGGAATGTCTATCGAATGTCGACCCAATATGTGGTAATAACACCGGTATATACAAGGTAGTACTAATAGCATTACGTTTGTAGTGTAAGTATAATGTTGCGATCACATACAGTAAGTATTCTGCTTACGGAGCCATGGCTATGCTAAGTGTCACACTACTTGTATTTACACTTAACCGTAGATTTGATAGATTTAAACTTTGAGCTAAAATAATTCATGATTCCAACGATTAACTAAATGACTTTACAACTAGCCCAAATTCATTGTTATAATCGTCAGCACCATCTTTGTCCGCCATTTGTCCGCAAAAAGTTGTAGCATTGCGACGACAGATGGCGTTTACTTCCATACGAACGGGACAACTCCGATTCAGAAACCATGGAGGATGGAAAGTCCTTCAGTCAATCGTCTGACATTAGGATAAGACGTGTGTTCATTATTCTGCTGTTTATATCCGTAGGACACATAAGTGAATGTCCGGTATTGGATGTGGTTGTCATTTGGATGAGTGTTTAATATAACATTTCTTTCTACGTTGTATCGCAGTAACTAATCCATCCCAAGCACAACTTTTGGATCGCTCGCTTTTACAATTTAACGATATGATAAAGGCAACAGCTCAACGTCCTGGACTAGCTTATAACGATTATGGCAACTGGTGTGGATATGGAGGCAGTGGTGAACCAGTAGATGGGGTGGACGCCTGTTGCAAAGCCCACGATTACTGTTACGGTAGAGTGAAAAAGCTAAAAAAGTGCAAAAAATTCAACAACTATTTGGAAAATTATGAATATGATATCTCCAATGGGACATTCATTTGTTGTAAGAAAAGCTTGTTTGAAAAATTAAGGTATTTCTAATTGATTGATTTTTTTGTTTATCAGCGCCTGGTAGTAACCAGTGCTCAGTGGCACTTTGTAATTGCGATAAAGAAGCTTCGACATGTTTTTCTAAAAATGATTATCATAAAGAATTCAAGAAATCATCTTTCTTAGACGCATTAGCTGTTTTGTTATAGTCAGATAGATTGTAAAGGAAATAAAAGTTCTATTTAAATATCTTCAACTGTAGGGTTTGTTAAACTTCAGTAAACATCATAGTCTCTTCCTCAATAATGCCTACGATTACTATCACAGTTGGTGATTTTGTTGGAGTCCCGGCTCCCGGGTAGCTCAATTGGTAGAGCATCTTTTCGGCAAACGGGGATATCTGGGTTCAACTCCAAAAAATATGAGGGATGCCGGTGTGGTGTTGGAGACTACTCACTTAAAGGAAAAGACAACTAAAACCTATATTAATACACTCATACCTCGTTATACGGCTCCCCTTTGTACAGCTTTTCGCCATAACGGCCTTGTGCCATTATGGCTAAATTTCGATTTACGGTCTAACATTTTCGATATACAGCCAAAAAGTCGGGAAATTCCATAACAAATCAGGGGGAACGGCCCCCGGATGGACATCACAAGGCATGGGAAGTGCCAAGAAGAACTGGAGTCCTCAAATCGTCCACATGGACTCCTACTTCCCGGTTCTGCCTTGCCCAGTTTAACGTCTGAGTTTCAAGAGTACTCCACAGATGGCGCCACGTACAACGCTCAAACTCCAAAGGAAGTATTGAGGAGGGAAAAAGAGAGGTTTTAAAAAATGTAAAACTGGTGTTTGATGACAATCAATTGACCCATATTTTGTACGTGCTTACAATTTATGTTCATAAAATATACATGACAATTTAACATTAAATATGGAATAGAGTAAACGGCTAGTCATTGGTTGGACAGTGTCTTGATACTTCCGCTAGGGGTTGTAAAACATTCACTTGAGGCATTTCATTCCAGTAACCCTAATAACCAAAAAAAATTACCATTACTCAACATTAAGAAGTTGATGGTATTGTTTTATTAATTACTGGGAAACTTTCTCCATTGGATTGGTTGCAGTGCATAGCAAGAGTAGTTACTGCGTATAAATCACTCAACATTTCGCTTCGCAGTGGATTCCAATTGATTGAATGGTAATTGGTCGTTACATCCTTTGTATTTGAGGTTTGTTGATTTTCATATCTGAAGTAACGATGTTGGTTAATAGTTATGCTTGAAACACTGGTTGATTTTCAAGATCTATTACTCATTCATAAAGTCGAAGTAATTCTCAAGAACATCTGTATCGATGGAACTTTTGCAAAGTTCCAAGTCGATTTTTGGATAATAATGAATGTAATTTACACACATTTCATCAGTGATTGAAAAGCCACCCTTAGAACAAAGGGAATCAGTGTACGGAAACAAATTCAACTGAAATTTCACTTACCACAGTGATGTTAGGTCTGTCTGAAGTCTTGTAGGTGCATGATGTAATTAAACCATCCCCCTGAATAAGTGTAACAAATATTATGTAAAATTTGTTGTTTGAGTTTCACTTTCTTACTGGCAATACGAGTGTTGGGGTTTTCAAAATTCGAATTTCTTGAAAATGAGGACTGTAGTGATTATCCCCATTGAGTAATGCCATCTCAATTCCACCTCTGATATGTCTTGTAGTCACTCGAATACCCGTCAAATGGGTGTGTAGCTGAGAAGCAAACACAATTATTCCTGAAGGTGGAATAGCTTTTTCCGTGCATTCTGGAATGCAGTGGCCATGTAATGTAAATTCGCTCTGGCGAGGAGGAATCGCCATTTTTGGTGTGTACTCGAGCCCTAATTCCATTACCCCAACATCGTGTTTTCGTAACTGAGATGTGTAATGAAATTGTATACCAGAACTATCAATCCAATCTGTAAAATAAACACAACATTCTGTATTCCTCAACTTACAATTCCTATTAACAGGGCCAGATTTAGGTATTGTGGGCCCCTAAGCACAAAATTTTAAAAAATCTAAAAAATACACTTATTATCATCTCTTTATATACAGGGTGTCCCATAAACTCTTCCCCAGGTCAATAACGTCCAAACGCATAAAGATATCCAAATTCTGCTAATGTAGTTGAATAGTAATTGCTTGATGCACTTTTCAATGGTGATATCAAAACAATCATCAAATGATTGCAACATTGACTTTCACACTGTATCTTAAAAACGATTGAGATTAAACAAAAATTTCCAATTTGTAAGTTGTAGAGCATCATCTAATTAGTCTAAACAGCTTAAAACAAATTATGGTTAATTAGGAAAAAAATGAAGAAAAACCACAATTTTAGATTTCTAAATTGTAGTGTAAAAAAATTCAAAATTAACATTTCTCATGGAAAAAATTAGATAATATCAATGAAGCCAATTCTCAATTATGCCACCATTCACCACAATACATGCTTGTAGACCTTAAGCAACAATTAATATCACCATTGGAAAGTGCATCAAGCAATTACTATTCAACTGCATTAGCAGAATTTGGATATCTTTATGCGTTTGGACGTTATTGACTTGGGGAAGAGTTTATGGGACACCCTGTATAATAAATATAAATATAATTACAAAAACGTCCATAAATTACAACAAGCTGTTATAAAACTCAATGAGAAACTTAACGTAGATGACTGGCAACCCGCCTTAACTCAGCTATAGCAGTTCTTAGTAGCGCCACAAGGGCGCTGCCAAACCTTCTCATGTAGCCCCAGTGACATTTCTAGTTACTTTTTGTTTTATGTCTAGACGCTAAGCTACCGCTGAATCGTTACGTCGGGAGCTAAGTCTTGTAATTTTGCCAAATAAAATCTAAAGTAATCGACCTCTTTTCGTAGGTGGGGGCCCCTAAGCAACTGCTTATTGTGCTTATACGTAAATCCGGCCTTGCCTATTACCACCTATTACCACTTCTTAACTCCGGATTATTGTAATGTATTTCCAGCATAACATATTGCGAAAAGTCTGGCCCTCCAATAGGCGCCCCAGCTTCCTTGGGATATCTGATAGGCTGAAACAATGAAAATCCATCCAGTCCAAAACATTACAAATCTACCAACAGCTTTACCAAAGCTCCCATAGCCCAAGCACCAAGCACTTTCTTGCACGCTTCATAATGCGGTGGTTTGGATTCCGCAGTACAAGCCGCATTGTAGTCGTCCATCTTCTGACTGACAGGTATTTCACAATGAAATAACTCCATATGATGAACTAAAGCTTCATTGCCTGGTTGAATGACAGCTTCAAACTGCCGAAGAATTTATCGATTATTATTCATCCTGCAGTAATAAAAGAAGAATGCGGTTGTTCCTTTAATGACCTGTACGATGTGGTGCTTATTGTTCAGCAATGGCATCTTGTGAAGAGAACACCAATACGTTGTCTCCGAGCCCGGCACACTTACCTAAATGCGCACAAATGCCTTAGAAATAACCCATACAATCAACAATGCTAGTATTTCACCTTATTATTGACAAACGTGATCGTTTTCACATCTGCCGGCAGAGGGGGCAC
>JAQIXU010001904.1:0-14480 GCA_034701245.1 Strigamia transsilvanica | reverse complement strand
TGGTCAGGGGAAACCACGTGGTCGCCGGACACAACATTCACTTAATTTATCAAAGAAACGACACTAGAGACAGAGAACAGTTTTAATAAAGTAGTTTATTTGGCAGGTTGTCTAGGGGTCAGTGCTCTGAATCCTTAAGTGTAGTTTCAAAGCTGCTTTGGAGTGTTTGCACACTCCAAACCTAGTTTGACCGCTGGCCACCATTGCAATGACCAGCATGGTCGTTATCTCTTGTTGCGCCGTGCCTTGCGGCCACGGCACCGACGCTTGGGACGTTCAAGTCCCGGTGGCAGGCAGGGCTCGCACACCTTGTGGCGCGTCGTCTGCTACATTCTCTCGGTCGATGATATCTCTTGCCGCGCACTGAAGTCGGATGCGACTTGCTGCTACGGCAGTTGAGGCAAGACTGACTCGGAACGTGGGCACGACGTCACTTCCGGTCAAGGAGCCAGTCGTGCGCCACTTCCGGTATCGACGCGCCACATTCCTCTTGGGCCCACCAAGCAGCGCCATCTGGTTAGGATGCGATGCGGGGCCCGGTTGCGCTCGGCCAGTGCCGTCTGGATGGCAGACAGTCACAAAACGTGCAGTACAGTTTTAATCTCCTAATGTCTTGCAATCTGCAGATTGTTATTGACATTTAACCATTTGTGGCGCACTTATTTACAGTATATTGTGTGTGTGTTTCTTGTTCTCTCAGCGGCCCTCTGTCTCTCTACGGTTGAAGTCAAATAACTGTAAGTAAATGTCTGGTTTTAGAATGTTTAGTAACTTCCTGACACTACTACATGCACACTACAGCTCGCATACAATTGCACACACTATCGCATACTTTCGCCTTTAATCTTGCAGTGCCCATGTTTCTTTCACACCCTAAATAAATGAAATAATAAAATACACCCAACCCTCGCTTTATGGCCTAGATACGTTCCGGAAAAGTTGGCTGTAAAGTAAAAAGCCGTACAACGAATCAGGGGAACGTACACAGGGGATTTTTCCGACTTTTTAGCCGTATAACGAACATTGTGGGTCGTAAATTGAAGGAGTGCCATACTAAGTTAAGGCCGTTATAGCAAAATGCCATATGAAGAGCGGCCGTATAGCGAGGGTTGAGTGTATATGAAAAATAATTTAAAATTAAGCGAAAATTAATAAAAAAAAAAATTCTGTCACCACAACCAGCTAAGTACGGGTTCGTGATACACTCAATAATAAAAATAATGCAAGAAATTAAATTTGGTTCCAAATTTTTAATCTAAAACCAATGCAAATTTAATCACATCGTCTCTCGTTATAACAAATGCTCATTTGACTTGTTATTGATTGTCCATCACAGGACCTAGGATCTTTTTGCACAACACAAATGTCAAAATTTTGAGGATCACCATAAATCACCAATACTAAGCAGCAATCAGTCATGTCAAATCAAAGTGCCAGATTAATACAGCCAGTACAGCAACCCCTTTCAATGTCGCCCAGTAACGGTGCTATACAGAGGAATCAAAATAACACGTTTTCTTGATTACATGAATGATAATGACGTCACATTCACATTTGAATTTGACCTGTTGCTATTGTTTGTGTCTGTTGAAGAAAGCTAGCTGAGATGAAACACAAAAACTATCTTTACTGGTGAATGAAGAAGACCATTACATCCATATACTGTATACGGCAACAACCAGCAATACAAAACAACTGTAGCTAAGCAAACAATAACACCATCTTTTGGTGCAAAGCATAACTAACAATAACAACAACACCTTTGTTAATGTCCAAATCCCTGCCCAGTTTATTGCTATTCTGCCTGCCCACTTGTCCATTTTGCATACCACTGCATCAGTAGAAAATAGCATTTAATCTGCAGATTGTTATATAATATCTATACAACATGGACAACCACAAACCACATCAAATGTTTAGCCGAATTCAACAATTCAGAAAAAGAAAATTGCAAACAATTGTTGGTTCTGTCGTGGCAGAGCAAATGGAGACACCGGCAATCATCAAATCTCTGCAAAACATTTTAACAAAAAGAAAAACCACTTCTTATCTGTCTAAAACATTACTCATTATTATTGTTGTAGTGTCTGCTTACCAAACTGCAGATCGAATAGTGCATTATCTGGATGAAACAACAGCAGTTGATACACACTATATCGAAACAACACACGGTCTCTTTCCATATGTATATTTAACGAATTTGATACAAAAATGAGTGGCAAAAAGGCAAAAATCAAACAATGTGACGGTTGGTCCCTAGATACAGCTACAAGGAAAAAAGCCCTTATAATTTGACTGATGTTATAAAATATATGAGTATACCTATTTACATAATTGATGCTCACTTAGCAAAGGTAAAAAGCTCCATTCCTCGTTCCTTCTTTTAATGAATAAATGAGCAATCCTTTTCAGGGAAAATTACGTTTTAATCTTACAATTCAAAACCAAAAATCCATTATGAGTCCAGGTGCACTAGTTTCAAGTCGTAAGTAAAAAAAAAATCCACAAAAATCACGTGCGTATTCATTACTTCTCACTGCAATTTTATTTAGCTTTGCGGATCCCATACGGAACTCCGAATCACAAGATAGTTATCAAAGTAAAATTCCCAGAAAAATGCGGCATTGCTTACGTAACGTATGTTTTCAATTCCAGAAATTATGTCTGCAGTAGTAGCTTCTAAAATCTGTTCTCATTGGTTAGTTGGCAAATTATTGTTGATTTCCTCAACCAAGCAAAAAATAGTCCCAATAATTTTTTTGTTTTAATAATAGACAGTGCTAGTCACTACAATAACAATTAATTCACTTTGAATTTGTGGCTGGCCCACAATGTCTGTTACAAAGACAAGCTCATTTCTTCTGCTGTAATTGGCTAAGGTGATCGCCTGATAATTACCTTTATATCAATAGTGGTACAACAGCCAGCCAATGAGGCTACGTGTAAAGTTATTTAGTCTGGTTTGTCCAATTCAAAATCCTCTATGGCATATTTTAGTGCACCTATTCAACAAGAAAATGCTTTTTAAATAAAATAAAAATATTTAAAACATTTAAAACAAGTTTGCAGTCTTACTAATTTAGTCATTTTGTGATAGTTTTGGAACGGTCGGCGCGTGGTCAGGGGAGACCACGTGGCCGCCGGACACAACTTTCACTTAAATTATCCCCAGAAACAACACAATGGACAAAGAACTGTTTTAAATGTTATATTTATTGGTAGGTTGTCTAGGGGTCAGTTCCCTGTACATTTGGTGAAGTTTCCATGTTGTTTTGGAGCGTGTGGGCGCTCCAAGCCTAGAAGGACTGCTGGCCGCCATTACGGACGACCAGCGTGATCGGATCACTTTTGGGCGCCGTAACCAGTGCTACGGCGCCGTCAGTTGGACGCTCAGGTCCCGGTGGTGGACAGCATCCACACACCACACGGCAAATCGTCTGCTCTTAGCAAGAAAGCCATTAGTTCGGCAAGAACATGGTCAAGCGTGACCATTCGGTTCCGTGCCGGAGCTAAGACTGCCCGGAACATGGCGCGGTCGACCTGGTCACGTGACTTCCGGTCTGGGACCAGTCGCACGTCATTTCCGGGTCTTTACGCTAGTGTTTACACCTCTTACCGCTTTCAGCGCCATCTATTGTTAGATGCGCTTACTAGCAGTTGCGCTCGTTTACCAGTGCCGTTTGTGGGGTACAGACAATCACAATTTAATCTTTGTGTAATGTTCATCGTGACTAAAATCAAGAAAATTGGCTGCTATATTGAAAGTTCAACCAAGTAAACCATCAAATATGCCAACCAGATGAAATGAATACAAAATGACAATTACATTTAAAATTTAAACTAGTCATTTACAGTAACTACATGTTAAATGTTGTTTAGAAATTCAGTTTTTGTAAATGACTGGTGCATATGTTCTCTGATTCTTCAGGTATCAATACAGCCTTCACCATTCAACTATGCTGTACAACATTATGTTAAGATACTGTGGCGTATGAAGAAAAAAATAGCTTTTAAAAGTAGTAGCTACATTCATAAAGTCATTTAAACTTGTTTAAATTTTTTAAACTAGTTTAAATGTAAGATTTTACATGTTAAATTTAACAGTTAGACTGGTTTAAAATATTTAAACAAGTTTAAATGACTTTATGAATGCAGCTAATGTTCAAAATGTTGTGGTAATTGTGATGAGTAAACAGTCCATGAGCATGTATCTAAAGTTTTTTCTGTGTAGATGTGCGCCACCTAGTGGCAGTGATTGTAACAAGTTGTAGTTGAAGTTTTCTATCATGCGATAGACGTTTTTGTGTGCGAGCAGTTCTTAATTAAACAATTCAATTTGAACATTAAGAACTTGGATGACCTTTATTCGACTTATGAAGTCCAACACAAAAAGTAAGAAAGAACTTTTCAGATTTCTAGACAATTACACATTCAAAATCATGACACAATTTGTGCACAATTTTGTCACAAACTGCACACACATCAATGTTTGTCACATTGTGACATGTTTGTCACAATAGGGTTTTGAAACCCTATTTCACACATTTCTTTAAGTGAGCACCGTAGAGTGCCAATTATCAAACTGATATGGGGACACATCACACAGGTGTTCATAAAACCGATTTGTTCAAATAATCGTAATATCGGCACATAGTAAAACGCCGAACGGCCGAACGGCCGAACAAGCCTGGTAACACTAAAACCCGGTGTGTGGTGCATGTATGGTGCACCATGCGTGCCAGTTCGGCCGTGTCCGAACGCACTATTTCGTGGCCGAACGCGGCCAGACGCCACTATTTCGTGGCCGAACGTGGCCAAACGCCACTAATTTGTGGCCGGACGCGGCCGAACGCCACTATTTCGTGGCCGAACGCAGACGAAAGCCACTATTTCGTGGCCGGACGCGGCCGAACGCGACCGGACGGCGCCGAACGCCACTATTTTGTGGCCGGACGCGGCCGAACGCGACCGGACGGCGCCGAACACCACTATTTTGTGGCCGGACGCGGCCGAACGCGACCGGACGGCGCCGAACGCCACTATTTCGTGGCCGAACGCGGCCGGATGCCACTATTTTGTGGCCGGACGCGGCCGTACGCCACTATTTCGTGGCCGAACGCGACCGAACGCAGCCGGACGGCGCCGAACGCCACTATTTCGTGGCCGAGTGGCGAAACAACTGGCCAGACGCCACTTACAAGTGGCCGAACGGACATGAAGTCCTCAGCAATTTCAAAACAATACTTTTAAATCAAAATGTGTGCACCAAATTCTTTAATTTTGATCATTTATTTATTTTTTTAATTCTAGCCATTGAGATGAATGTCTCCAAACGCCTCCACAAAGATGTATAAAATGTATAATTAATTTTTTAATAAAATTTAATAAAACAATAACGTTCATCATTTCTTTAATTAATTTGTGAAACAATTCTTTAGAAAATAAGGACAGTTTTGAATGTTTTTAACATTTATCAAATATTACATTTTCATTAAATAAATTATTATTTTGGCAAATTTGGAGGGATTAGTAAAAGCAGCCCGCCTGTGTGTTGGTCCCTGTGAATTGTCACAGGGAATGTTAAATCGGCTATGTTAAATGGCAGATTTTGCAGTACTGCCTCAAATTTTAAATTTTTACTAAGGGCAGCTGCCACTTGAAATTTCTGCGCGTATTCCTCTTCGTTTCTCCTTCTTTCGTCGTCTGATCTTCGTTGGTCGTCGTTTCTTCTTCTTTCCTCGTCTCTTCTCCGATCTTCGTCTCGTCTGCTTCTATCTTCATCTCGTTTTCTTTCTGCCTCCATCCTCTTGTTCTCTCTCAACTCCTCGCGCTCTCCGAGCCCTTTTGAGCAGTTTTTGCCACCCCCACGTCGTCGACCCCACAACCACCTCCACGACCACGTCCTCGCCAGTGCCCTCTTCCTGGCCATTGCCATTAGAAATTATTCTCATTGCCACTAACATTGGCAGAACTGGGATTAACAGTCGCATTAACAATGCCATTACTATTGCTATTTTCTACGGAATCAGCCATATTTTGAAGTAGTGCTGATGACTGAACAATACGGTATACAGGGTGTTTCGTTTAAGACGCCCCCGTCAATTTCCAGAATAAGTATATGCTTTTTTAAAAAACCAAGCAGACTAGCCTACAGCAAAGTAGGGATGACGAATCCAATGGTGTAATCAATTTTTATGCCAGACATGCAACAATGCACTTTTTATTCGCTAACTCGTTAGCTGGTTGAGATAGAGCAAAATTTGCAATTACTAAGTTATAGAGAATCATCTAATTGGTCTAAACAGCTTAAAACAAGTTATGGTTAATTAGAAAAAAAATGAAGAAAAACTACAATTTCAGATTTTCAAAATGTGATGGAAAAAATTCAAAATTAACTTTTTCCATGGGAAAAAAACAATATCAATGAAGCCAATTCTCAATTATGCCCCTATTTGCCACAATACATACTTGTAGAAGTTTTATTTGGTCCTGCACAAATGTTGTAAGATCTGTAGCTGGTGCTTCAGAGTTTTGTTTTAAATTTTTAATTTGTAAAAAAATGAAAAGAATTGTTAATAATTGTTTTTCTGTTTGTGTTTAAAGTTGTTACCTTTGCAACAATTGATATTGATATTATTTTTTCATAAAAAATGTTAATTTTGAATTTTTTTCCATCACATTTTGAAAATCTGAAATTGTAGATTATCTCCATTTTTTTCCCAATTAACCATAACTTGTTTTAAGCTGTTTAGACCAATTAGATGATTCTCTATAACTTAATAATTGGAAATTTTGCTCTATCTCAACCAGTTAACGAGTTAGCGAATGAAAAGTGCATTGTTGCATGTCTGGCATAAAATTTGATTACACCATTGGATTCGTCATCCTTACTTTGCTATAGGCTAGTCTGCTTGGTTTTTTAGAAAAGCATATACTTATTCTAGAAATTGACTGGGGCGTCTTAAACGAAACACCCTGTATATTGTGAATCTCGAGCGAAGGTGTCGGTTCTATTGTCACAGATTGACTGCACTTTATTTCAAACAACCAATTTAAATACAGAAGGGAATTCGTACGTCGCCCATACGAGCCGTGCGTGACAATAACGTAAGAGTGAAATAAAGGTGTGGATCTGGGCAGAGTCTGATCACGGTAAATCCAAGAAGATAAAAAGCAACCCTAACTTGGCTTCACTACAATGTCATGAATTTTTTGTGCAAAAAATACATTTCGTCTGTGCAAAATAACACTCTTCATGCCGTTTTATCGTTTTTGGGCCTTTTTTAGTTATTAGTTTGCCGTTTTATTGATTGTTTTTGCCATTTTTTCGTGTAAAAAAAGCAACCCTAACTTGGCTTCACTGCATTCCAGTGAAGCCAAGTTAGGGCGAGTGCTCGGAAATACATATTTTGTACGAAATGCCACTTTTCACGTGAAAAAATGCATTTTTTAAAGGACCAGGGTCAATGCCCTTTATAACGTCCATAATATTTATATAAATCATTTACAAGTATATTTTAATGTGTAGAAAGACAACTTTTATTTGAGTTTAAAAAAAAATATTAGTTACAATTATTAGTCGAGTTTAAAAAACTTTAATGCAAATTGTGCAATTTTTTATTACTTTCTCTAGGTTTGCAAACTTTCTAAACTAGACAATTTGTACATTGAAAATAGTCCTTGGTTTTCAAATCGTTTGAAGTTAACTTAACACAGCATTTGTGAAACCATGTACGGCAACCCACACCTAACACCTGTTTTTTTACCATGGCTCTCATTGTGTTGGCACTCATTGCTTCCACATATTGTCCAATTATGATCAATACCAATTTCTTTTTGAAAAAACTTCATTAAGAAACTAAACTTTTCTTCACCCAGTTTTGGAACTTTATCCTCTGCAATTTTGTTTATTTCATCTAAACCACAACTGCTTTGGCTACTGCAGTATTTAATTCCTTACTTGGATTTAACTTATCGTGTGATCCAAGATCGCATTTGGTTTTTAAGGTATTGCAAATCCATGATCTTGTTTTTTCACTGATAAACTCACAATTTAAGACATTGCGTAATATAGCTGAAGCATACACACAAACAAATACACCACAATCAAAACTGTTGTGTTGTTGTGGGGCATCAATACAAATTCTAGCCTCCCATTCTCTTTGGTGATATGGAATATCTGCTATTGTGTAAGATGCAGCAGCAATCATTATCAAATAAATAATAATATTTTTGTAATTTTTTCTGCTTGAATACATTGAATCTAAAATGTACACACATTTATGTCTAAAAGAGATTACTCCCAGGCACCAATGTAAACCTCCTACATTGATCGGAACAAACAGTAACTCCTTGTTCAGACTTTTGTTGCACATTAAATATTTTACCCGATTTTTCCATCGAGTATGAGGTCTCTTTTCTGAAGCATCGAATACTTGTTTAAACCAAGTCGGGCACATAAGAGCTATTTCACTCATATTGTTGGCATTAATCTCAATTTCAATAAAATCTTCCAAAATACTACCCTCAAGCCAGTTCTCTGGTTTCAGGGATTCCAATTTTTTGTTGTCAGCATCATTAAAATTAATGAACATCTGTGACTCATTCCAAGGTATACGCCTGTGAACTTGGGGCGTGGAGTGTATAGCATGTGATAGCTTAACTCTCTTAGGTGTGGAAAATGCTGATTGATCTTCAATAACAACTCTACCAACCCCATCGCTCTGACATGGTTCATCAAGTGAATCTTCTTGCAGTCTACTTATATTGGAGTCCACTGCTACATTCACATTATAATCATCTTTTCTTCTAGGTCTCTTGCGCCATGATTTACCTTCACGCCCTTTAGATTCCTTCCGCAGTAGAGATAAGTTATACGTTTCAGCATCGTTTGTCTTAAGACCTGTAGAAAAGTCTACTGCTGTGATATGATAACATTTACCTGTACTGGGACAAGTACAGTGATGTTTACTATCCAAAGGAGAAACAGATACAGTATGCACAATATCATTTCTTAAACTTTTCACAAGAAAACATTTGAATTGTGAATTAAAAGAAACAAAGTTCATGTCCACACAATGCTGAGCTTTCTGTTTTTGTGTCATACGAAACATATCGCTCTTCTCTACCTTTGTGTTCATTTTTGGCTTGATTTCATCCAGAAAAACACTTTCAGGTAAATATGGAGGTAAATCAGTTAAAGCTGCTGTATTTGCTTTAAATTCGATGTACATATCATATTTTCCAAGACTTATTTTTGCCCTTTTGAATTCATTGAGATAGTAGCACTGCAAACTATATATCACAAATACAAAATAATCAACTGAGTGTTCCTTCCAGTTGACATCCCGTTTCATCACACTATTGAAACATTCAGAATTGTTATTTGTTGCCGTGATATTGAAAAATGCTTTATATTTATCTGTGACCAATCTAGCACTGTGTCTTTGGTTATCAGAGAAAATGTTCTTTTAAATATAAGAACGAAAGTTCAACAACCAAGAATTTCCAAACGTTTCATACGCCTGCATGAGTGCATCATGTGTTTTACAATCTAGTAATTGCTCAATGTCTTCTTTTAGCACCTTTTTATCATCTTTTTTACCCCCATTCTGGGCAATCCATCGTTCAACATCTTTGAGCAAATGGTTTTGACATATAATAATCGGTATTTCTGGGAAAAATTTAAGCATTGTTGATGTAATTCCTGATTCTCGATCACATGCAAATGGAATGTTGCAGGTATTGTCCATTCCAATCCCACCCAGAGCAAATCGCAAGAAAGTTTCATGGCAGCTAGCAAACTTTCTTTCATGCAGCATAAATGCTACCGGGAAAATTGGATTGCCAACTAGTTTAATATTTTTTATAACTAGCGTTGAGACATAAAAATCTCCCATATTAAAAGTCGTGTCATATGTCGCAACTTGAGAAAGGGATGGTTTTTTCTTCACTCAAAGCAATAATGCTTCTTGCATACCTAATTGCACTTGGAAGAGCACACAGAACGACTAAATTTGGAAATATATTAATTGATTCAACAAATGGTGATAACTGATGTTCGGCCACGAAATAGGATGGATTCCTACTAATTGTGGGATGCTCTACAACTTACTAATTGGATATTTTACAATTGCATTGTTAGTTTAGAAGTTACAATGCAAATGACCTTGAAATGTTGATCAAGATCAAAATTTGAATAGCCTATTAAATTGGGCATCCAATGTTTAGTTAAGATCCCTTGAAGCTAATGACCAAATACTAAAACCAAGCTCAAAATTTCACTGCAAACGCTTAAATTAGTCACCCTGTATATTTTCTGAAAAGACGCGTAGTGCAACCCCACGGCACATCTGGTAATTTTACTATTTTTTAAAATTAGAAGATTTCGGGCACGCAACAAGCTTCGTGGGTTTAACGCGAGTTAAATCTCTTACGCTTTCTGGGGACCAGATAGGTCTTAGGAGGGGGCTGTGACCCTTACAGACCGTACCGTAAGCCGGTTGGTCTGCTCACTCAATTTGGTACGTTATTACCGTAAAGTCAGGTGACTCTGGCCCCTGCAGGTGAATGTGGCCAAAAATAAAATTTGTAAAAAAAAAAATTCCTCACTTTTTGCTGAGACCTTTATCAGTTAGTTGTTATTTTTAATGAACATACCATGGTTTCAGCTTGTTTAAAAAAAATATTCCACAATTTTGTAATCAATTTGAAAAAATCTACACATATTTTAAGTATGTCATGTAAAAATAGTGAAAAATGAGGCTTGAAGAAATTTTTGCGTGGTAGGAAAAGTCCATAAGGAACCCGCATTTGAACGTGCAACATGCACTTTTAGTTAAAGTATGCAGGGAACCCCGAAGCAGAAGCGATCTGTGTGACATGGACTACGCGAGAGTAAAAACCTCAAATGAAAAACATCAAAGTAGTATGGTTGCATCTGAATTTGGGTCTGTCGTCTGGACCATGCCAGAAAATGGCTCGTTTCTCCGTGTCGGAGAATCCTCCACCACCAAGGTTGGAGAAAGTTTAGAAAAAGTGTCATCAAAGATGGAGAGACACCTCTCCCAAAAAAGGGGGAATTGTGGTGACATGGAAGTCACCTGGGTTATTTGTGGGACTGTGTCCCGTGAAGATATGGTTTGTAAAAAATATATTTATTTAAAAGAAATTATTTTAGAGTTTGCCAAGATCTAACAATGAAGAAGTTGTTGCATAGGGGCAACCTAGGGGGTTGCTAGAGTGACAGGAAGTCTGACTTCCTGTTTCAAGTGAGAAAAACTTCAGTCTAACCATCATCTTTGAACAAGCAACATCGTCAACAAATCACTCCATAGAGCTATGAAAACCGGATTGACCGGCGAATGCGAATTCATTGTTAGATCTAGGCTCACCCAATCCGGCCCAGGACGCTGTGGCTAGATTCGTCCACACCCGAGGATTGCATCGCAAAGAAGTGCGCCATTGCCCTGCCAGAACCACCAACCTGTCACGGATTGACGTTGGTGATAGAAGTTTTGCCTAAACCTGAATTCTCAGTTGGAAGAGAGATTCGGGTCGGTGTTTGAAGCAGCTCACGCAACACAAGAAATTCGATGTAGGAATTTCTCTCTCAAGACTCTTTAGTCTTTATCCGAATTATTTCGGACGACGAAGAATTGGTCAGCCTGGTCTCTGACTAATTGAAGGTTTCAACTTAGCAGTTGAACGACCAAAGGTGAGACGAGCGAGCGATTCGAACGAGACGGACGAATTGCGAAGATTTAGCTATTATTTTCATTCATTCTTTATTTCGTAAAGTGTTTTGTCAATTAGCATATTTCTCTCCGGCGGAGAGAAAACCAAAGTGTATTGTTTTGTCACTGATTATTACGAGTTTGCAGTTATCATTTAGTAATTTATTGTTTCATTGAAATATTATTATTAGAGATTTTCTCTAGAAAGTCTCATTCGAATTCCAAACTACCAGTACAATACTACATTTCTACTAATTACTATTATGTCTACTCCGTTAACAGATCAAGCCCCAGCAATAGTTCCTTCGAAACATGACCTTATGGACAAGGAAGACCGAAAGGACCCTATTAAGCACCCTCGGATTTCCAGTCCCGATCAAGGAAACTTTGACAGCTTGTTAATTCCACTCTGTGCAAGTGAATGTAATTTCATCGAAGTGCCAATAACCCACTTCGGATTCCTCCGATTAATTCGAGCAACCTATGCAGCGCTCTAAAGCGCTTACCCCCAGTTGGGACGGCTCATCTGCTACCCAGAATTCCTTAGCTACTGCACTACATTAATGTGGTTCTGACTATTTGACATACACTCGCCAAGACAGTTCCTTCCACTTGGAAGTGAAACATTCTACAAGATGCTTCTACGCCATAATGAGTTGCTGATTCCTGATCCGATTTTCCATTATCTCAATGGCCTGGGCAAGACAACTATAATGCAAACAGGAAACGTGGTCTACCCACAGTTTCCAAAGCTCACAAACCATGGCTCACCTGGAACCTTTTACCAACCAGCACTCGTCGCAGGTGACATAAACCAGTGGCCAAGCGAAGAATGGACATTACATATGTACCCTGTCGTATCAACAAGTCTTCTAAGAGGAGCAATCCTTAATCAACCAAGTGACATCTATTTCAACGAACAAGTTGCCAACGTCCCTGCCTGGGCAAATGAGATTGTACTCGGACTCTCCGAACCTATCCCAATTGACCCTACAAGAAGGAACGCACTGATGCCCCTAATTACCTTACCCCTTGGTGAACAACGACCTCTCCAGTTTATTTCGAGTGTTATGGCTAGTACTGCCTCCAACTTTAAATTCATCGCTAACAAATATGACTTTCACAACTATGAGAACTTATCAATTCCAGGAAGCAGGACACAACTAATGCCAACTTTTCGAGACATGCCTTTCACGAGCCGGACGGAGATTCCTGCTATCGTACAGTACGAGTATTATCTCTTTCTTAGAAGAATTGACCCCTAGGAAGTGTGTATTATTTTTCGCCTCCTAGAATTTAAGGGTTTTCGGCATATAACACGAATTTTTGAACTTTTGCGTGAATAATTGTGAATATTTCTGAGCGAATTTACTGTGGGCTTTAGCGAGAAGTGTGGGTATGGCATCCGAAGACCGTGATAGCGAGATCGGCACATTTGGGCCATCAATTCGCAAACTGGACGGCACCAACTACGAAAGTTGGTGCGTGCAGATGCAATTAGTTTTAGAGCAGCAAGGCACACGGGGTCATGTTAAAGGGACAAAGCCAGCGTTAGCAGTAGGTGCCACTGCAAAGGAAAAATGCGATTTCGACACGCGCGAGTCTAAAGCGAGGTCGACCATATGTCTAGGGTGCTGTGAGGCACAGCAGGTAGTGGCAGTAGCCAAAGAGAAGTCGTCGAAGGTCTGGTTAGCCCTAAGGAAGGCCTACCAACCCACTACCCGTGCCAGGAAGGCACGCCTTAGACGTGAATTTCTTCAAATGAAGTTATTAGAAGGGGAAGAGATGGTAGTTTTTACCGCTAGGGTAGATAGAAAAGCGAATGAGTTAAAAAATGTCAAGATTGAGCTTTCCCAGGAGGAAATTGCCTTCCAGTATTTAGATTTCCTCCCATCTGAATACGAAAATGTTAAACAGACCGTTTATCATTGGGGGAATGCAAAATTTACAGTTGCAAATGTACGCGAGAGATTATTGGGAGAATATAATCGTGTACATGAGACAGTCAGTTTTCGGTGTCCCCAACCTAGAGACTCAGGACAAGTCAGGTGCTTTTCTGTCCAGAGGTGGACGTTGGCAGCGAGGGCGTGGTGGGCAATCCAACCCAACAGGATATAATTGTTACAATTGCGGTGGCACTGGCCATTTTGCAAAGGATTGCCCCACACCCCCAAAACAAGGCAACGCATCGGGACCCACAACACAATCCGGGCGTGGCCAATCGCCGAGTAGGCGAGGTGGGGGAAAACGCACGCCTGGGAGATATTCGCGCAATAAGGGGGCGTCATCTAGTTATACCAATGAGCCCGATTCCTTTTATTCTGCGATTGACTCGCCGGACTCTGAAAAGACTTCAAGTCTGACGTTATCTTTATTAAGTGATAAGAAGGGATATTCCGAAGATTTGAATTGGTACGTTGATACAGACGCAACAGACCATTTTTCTTTCAAAAGAGAATGGTTCTCTACGCATTAATCAACGCTCCGAGCGAGGAAATTAAGCCTACTGAAATTAAACAAATTCAGGTTAGCGATAAAAAGGGATTTAACCCAAGTGTCGCATCTGTGTTTTCTTCTAATCTGTGAACTAGATCGTGTAAATTTCCGTGCAACGAGTCTGTGAAAACCAGCGAGTTTAAGAGGCAGAGGGACGCGCGCGCGAGTGAAGAGACCAGCAGTGAAGCCAACATCGAGGCGGCGCTTTTCAACGAGATTGCATGACGCGAAACCGGAAGTGGGGGAAAT
>JAQIXU010001903.1:0-14481 GCA_034701245.1 Strigamia transsilvanica | reverse complement strand
AAAATTGGAGAAAATTTCCAAAAATTGGAGAAAATTTCCAAAAATTGGAGAAAATTTCAAAAAATTCGAGAAAATTTCAAAAATTTCTAAAAAACTTCAAAAAATTCGACCAATTATTCGCCATGCCGCCCCCAGGGCCTGCCGCCCCCCAAGGCCTGCCGCCCGTGTGTTGGGCACACCCAACACACGCGCTTGGCGCGGCCCTGACAACAAGTGCAATGTTTTTTGCATAAAGAAACCATTGGACAGTTAGAAGTAATCACCTAAGAGTTTTATGCTTTCTGCTGCGGACATTTTAAGTGAGAAATTAAATTTGAAGATATTGCCTATTTTCTTACTTTGAAACGAAACCGCCATTTTGACGCGCCTTTTTTCGAACAAAATGCATAGTCGGTGATCAATAAGAAAAGGCGATACCGGAAGCACTTTTATACTAAATCATTGTTTATTTAAAAGATGTGCAAATTATTTATTATTCATTGAAAAATAAATGAGATAAATGTAAAAATAAATATAAATTGAAATTATAAACGATACAATAGCCAACTGCTACACTTCTGTTTGGCCATTGCCCCAGTGCCAACCGTGCAATACTTCCCAGCTATTGCCATCAGGAATATGGCAAGTGATTTATCGGTGCCAGATGAGCTTAAATTAATTCTTATTAAATTTTATTTCAGCTCTATAACTCCTTGATATTCAAGTTTAGTGTTCCACCTAGTGGCGGTTCGAGAAACGACCTAATCACCGTGTAACCTTAACTCGTCTTCCGTGTCCTCTGTCCTGTCTCAGCATCATGTTCCGTGCTACGAAGGAACTTATTACGCATTACCAAAAACGTTTTCAAAATATTCTTATGAGAGCACCTGACGTCTTTGTTTGAAAGACGTTGATTGTTGATTGATTGTATTAAGCTAGACCTTGAAGTAACAAAACAGAATTATCAATAAAGCTATTGAATTCACCAATAAGATTCGATTTTGTTTGATTAACACGCCATGTTTATCGCGAATATCGCTCAAACCGCGCATTTCATTGGGCAACACAAAAAGATATTGTGGAGCGAGGTACGAAATAAAAGTAAAAAGAGGTAAAGCGTGCGTGTATTGTACAGTGTAAACAACTGAGCATCAAGATGAAACCCTCGATGATAAAAATCGTTTTCGACGCTTTGGTCCGTATGGTGACGCAATTGTTTTGGTACGTGATGGTATTGATTTTCTTGCCAATTTCACTCGTTTTTGTCGTTTACCGTTATTTTGTGGGACTGTATTGCCAATGGAAATACAAGTGTCCCATTGAATTCCTCAGGGGAGTTGATGCAGCATTCTGCCATACTAGCGAACGGATAACGTTTAATATCGCAAGTTGCCACGTTTTTAAAGGAACTTGCGATATCGATAAACTGCGGCAACGATTAAACTAAAGAAATTACAAGAAAACGTAGCAAAATCTTCAGTCAACTTTTCACGAACCAAGTTAATATTTTTCATTATCTTGAAACCCGATTACGATGTGATGTAAAGTAATGAACGCTTGTCAACAAGATGTGAAAACAAAAATTTCTATGTATTTTTCTAAGAGGATGTGGCATTTTTGCTGGGAGAGATACAAAACTAATTCAATGCAAAATAACGGGAAAAGAAAATTCAAACGGACATATATCGACAGGCTGTCGAATTTACAATTCGGGGTAAAAAATTGCAAATTTGATGGATTTATTTAGTTATATAGACTTTTTTTTGGTTTTTCAGATTGTTTTCTTCTTGCTCAGCATGTGTTTGTTTCGTCCAATTGCCTGTGTGATTTTTGAGACACTCACACTTTGATATTTAATTACCGTGGGATGTTTTGATACCGAAAGGGGCGGGCTACGGTGCTACAGTTATTGCGCTTTTGGTTTTCTTCACTTACGCCATTGTCCTTAATACCGTTGTGCTTATTTCTCTTTGCGTCAGGTGAAATTAATATCTAGAAAAAAATTATTTTTTTAAATTGTTAATTTTTTCATTTTTTATTTATTTATTTGTTTATTTTTAGTGTTGAGATAATACGTTTGGGACACAGTTTTTGGATGAGAAAATGTACGATGAGAAATGTGACATGCTTGTCAAGTCACGAACAACAACATTGAACGAAGAACTGGGCCAAATCGAAGACGTTTTTAGTGATAAAACGGGAACGTTAACGCAGAATGTTCGGACTTTTAATAAATGCAGTATTGGTGGCACTAGTTATGTTGAAATTATAGACTAGAGAACGGGAGAACCGATAGAAGTTAGCGATGTAAGTGTAAATAATGCATTTTGACATGGATGGGACCCAGGTTTTCTGTTTGTGGCAACCATCAGTGCAAAATAGAATTTAAAAATGCATTTTTGTTCTAAAAACGCATTTCCAACTACCGGAAGAATGATTTTTTCATGAAAAATTGCCATTTTTGCATCCTTAAGTGGCGATTTTAACAAAAAAAAAGTACAAAGTTGCCTGGGTGCTTAATTTTATTTCAGGCCTGACCCCCGCGCCTATTTGGGCACAGGAGATTATGTGAGCCAGGCGGTTAATTAAATAGCAATTTTTTTTATTACTTTTTGTTGCTTTTTTTTTATGTGTTTTTATTTTTATTTTTATTTTTATGGATGTTTTTGTTTTCTCCATTGCTGTTTTTGTGTTTGTGTTGAGTTTTTATTGATTTTAGTAGTTTTTAGATATTTTTTGACTTTTTAGGTTTTTTTTTTTTATTTTTTTTTTAACCCCCACATAATTAAATAATAAATTCATAAAAAAATCAGACAATTAAATCATTCAGTAACGTTTGATTTTTTTTCGGGTCAAAACACAGGCAGATTTGGAGGAAAAAGAGATGCTTAGCCTCACGAAGTACCGTAGAAAAGTAGTTGGTAGCGGCGTGTAGTGCTGGTTGTTGGTACTCAAAATTTAGATAAGAAATGGTTTTGCCATTTAATTTCATGATTTCGTGATTTCGTGATTATTTCTGCAATGATTGTAGGAGTTTGATAATTTTTAAATTTAATGATTTTCAAATTTAACGATCTTTTCATTTTCATCTTTTCATTTTTAGATTCAATGATTTACTAATTTAAAGTTTTTTTTCAATGATTTTTTAATTTAATCATTTTCAAATTCAATAATCTTTTCAATTAAATGAATTTTGATGGCAATGAATTTAGATTTCAATAATTTTCAAACTCTTTAATAAAACAATTTTAATGAAACAATCACTTTCTTCAGGGCCGGATTTAGGTACTGCGGGGCCCCTAAGCAAAAATTTTTTGGGGGCCCACCTAAAAAAAGTTTGTTACGAAAAAAATCTAAAAAATACACTTACTATTATCCCTTTATATATAGTAAATATAAACACATATGCCACAAAGAAAAAATTACTTCCAAAGTTAACAATAATTTTTCCTGGGACACAGTGGGATCTTTTTCCGGGGGCCCCCAATCATCGGAGGCCCCTAAGCAGCTGCTTATTTTGCTTATACGTAAATCCGGCCCTGACTTCCTTAAAATGATTATAATTTTGACAAAAACGGTCTTCCATATTTTCCTCATTTCGCACGAGTAAAAAAATGTGGGATGATCTAATGACGACAGTTTGCCTTTGTTCGGGAAAACGTCCTCCTGGTGTGGGCGTGATTTATTTTGCTGGCCAGGTGGCAAAATTGTCATTTGAGGAAATATTGTTTGGAACCTATTTTTTCATCATCGGTTTCATTACCATTTAATATTGTATCAGTAACACAGTGCAGGACTGTGACATGAAACACTTGTTGATTCTGATCGTTCTGGCATGGTCTTCAGGTTGAAAGAAAACATTTTTTTAATTATTAGATACCAGTAATTGAAATTTTTATTTTGTTTAGTGCCATTGTGTGATGGACGATGTAAGGTAAATACCGCTTGCATCCCATGGATCTATTTGGATAATTGTAAGAAACTACCGGGAACCACATGTCAATGGGAAAACGGATTTTTTTTGCCTTGCTGTCTTAAAAAAGTAATGAATACCATATACAGTAGGCGCATTCATAAAGTAATTTAGACTAAACAACAATTTAAACAACACATTTAAACTGCTCGATCTAACTCGAAAAATGGCGGCCGATTTAGTTTGTTTCAGTCGCAGAGGACATGCGCACGACAGTTAAAGAACAAATGCGCCTAGTGTAAAATATATATGTTTGGAGATGGTTTGTTTGCACATTACTTTCTATTTCTAGAGGGTATGACCGTCCAATCAAGAATTTACGCCGCTAGAAGTGATGTTTTATTAACAGTTATATTTGGTTTATTTGATTCTTATTTTGGAAAAGTTTAAAGAAAAAAATTTCTTGTGAACTAAGCTGTTTAAATGGAAAATAAAACGTTCTTTTCTTGGTGTTCGTTACTTTTTTTAATTTCCGATAATAACACGCCATAACACTATAAATGAGATTACATAAATTAGTACAAGGTGGCGGTATGTACGAAAACAACATGACAGCGCACGATATAGCGGTTAGTTAAATTTTGCCAGATTGAGTTTGAGCATTAGTTAAGTTCTACAAATGATAAAAAGATCTTTTGAAACGGTGATGGAGATAAATTCAAGGAAGCCAGTAAGTTTAGGGGAATCTGGGAAAATAATTTACGTATATTATTAGTTTTCCAGCATGTGGCGTGTCAACATTTCGATGAATTGAAAATCAAAACTGAACGTAATTAAGTTAAGACAGTGTCAGTTTATCAGAAACCATCGACTGAAGCCATTACAATTTGAAAAATGAATTAATTAAATCGCTTTTAGCCCACATAACTCACAATTTTATTCACGCGGCAGACATAATTAATTTTGTACACGACCAACTTTTTAAATTTATTAATCGAAACACCTTAAACAAGAGCGGCCATTCTTCATGTTTTTATTCGGTAGTTGTCCTTTGCATACATTTGCACTACAAAAATGAGGCTAAAACTATTTAGAAATTCGTTTTGCTTGCAAATTTTCTTCCTCTTGGTCTCCACCCTTCGTACTTTTCATATATTTTTTTTTTTTTAAATAAAAAAAAAAAGGTTCCTGGTCACGTATGCGTTGTTTTCAGAGCATGTAGAAATATAACAAATAGGATTCACCTACTTTCACCTTATTATTCATCTTGTTCTTCCACATTGACCAGAGATGCTAATGTGCTTAATTTATTGAAACAGGAAATATCGCCATCGGTGCAATGAGTAAACTGGTTTGAGATTTTTATTTAACTTTGCTGATTTCTTTTTATTGTGATCATTAAGAGTTTGTCATTTGATAACACTTAATTATGTGATAAAGAAATTAAAATTATTGATGTGGGCTTTTATTTATTTATTATTTTTAATGTGTAAACTGTATGTACCGGTATATTTATTTATTTATTTATTGCAGAAGCAGAGAAGATGCAGACAACAGTTTTTCCAAGGTAATATATTTTGTGGAAACAAGTTACTAATCATTTTCATTTTCCAGACTAGACGAAACGTAAAGCTTTGAATAGTGGCCTGGCTCGTGTAGTGGCTTGTGCCTATCTAAGTGCCCGTGGGTTTGTGGGTTATTTTGTTGAATTTTGTGGGTTGTTTTGTTGAATTTTGTGGTTTTTATTGTTATTTTGGGGGATTTTCCTGTAAACACGCGGCTCAAACAATCAACAGGGTCCAAATAGGCGTTGGGACTACCGTATTTGGAAGTAATAATTTAAATGGCATATGTTATATTTATTACTTTTAGCCTATCAACAGAATTGTACTCAGTAAATGCGTATCACATGTATATATACTTTTAAGGAAATTCAAGCCTTGAAGTTGATGCGTAAAGCGAAGGAAAAAAAAACTAGTTTGGATTGTATTAACTTTTTTAATTTTCTTAATAATTAACATCATTTAAAAAATGTAGGTAGCACAAAGAAGTGACGAGTCGGCTGATCAGGTCATTCTGACCAGGGAATTAGTCCTCGGAGACAGCCCATGGGGACAGGAGAAATGAACCGGGTTATGGCGAAAAATGACAGTCGGGCATTAAAGGGTAAAACTTTGTATAAGGTTCAACTGTTATGTGCAGATCCTAAACTGGTGGAAATGACCATGGAGGTATTAGCTACATCTCCAGGCCGTGGAAATTGGGACTCTGACAGTAGAGAGAGCTGCTAGTGGTACCCGGAGACTACTAGTACAGTTGAACCTCGTCATAACAAATCGCCAGGGACCCAAGAAATCTGTTCGTTATAACGAAAGTTTGTTGCAACAAAATGCAGTATGTAGCTGAAAAATTCAATTTAATCATAAAAAACAATATTTATTCATATACAATGGTGATTTTTGTTTGAATTGAAGTTATGACAGCATTTATTAAAATAAAAATTTCAATTTCATTAATTTTAAAGTCAAATCTTCTGGCACATTGTATGTGAACAAGTGGTGCTTTACTTTTCTTATTGCTGCAAAAGTTTCACCAATACATAGTGTTGTACTCTCGTTTTCTAAATAAGGAAATCAGTCATGAGTCAAGTGATAAATTTTCAAATTTCGTTATAACAAGGGCTTGTGGGTATTAGAGTGTTTCTAAAAATGTGTTTGTTATATCGAAATTTTTTAACATGGTGTTCTATGGCCAACCAACCAAGTCATTTAAAAAAATTCGTTATATCGCAGTTTGTTATGATGAGGTTCGGCTGAATATTCTTTTGTGGGAAGAAGGATCAGTAGGAGTAATAGGGAATTCGGTTTAACCAGTTAAACCAGATTATCATCACAGAGATGATACATATTTAATTGGTTGTTCTAATTCTCCCATTTCGTTTTGCTAGTTTTTAAATTCTTTATTACTGCATAATTACGCGTGATGATTAATTTCGACTTAATTTTTTTTTATAATGGAGGAAAAAAGGTGGAAAATTTTAATTTCTGATTTGCCAATTCATTTGGCTCTTTTTAGTAGCTCTTCAGTCTTGTAGGGTTAAACGTGGTTTGAATATCTGGGTTACCCTACGAGAAAACTGAGAAAGCATTCACACTTTGTGATTCTAATAAGCAAAGATGAAGGAAAAAAAATAATTGACCAAGATACTAAAAACACAGAAAACTTAAATTGACGCAAAACTGAAGTCTTGAAACTTAAATTGTGTGCACTCACCTAAAAACTCCTTAAAGTAGTCGCAAGAAAAAATTAAAAATAGCCTAAAGTAATGTCTTTTTTCCAAAAGAGAACGAATTTCATTGATGATGCAGATACATAACTGACGATGCTGATGGACTATTAACCCACTTGCTATCCAACCTAATTGACAAAAAAATAGCCCTAAGCATGAAACAGTTGTGTAATTCAAAAACTTTCAATTTTGCAACCAATTTTTTATTCCACTATACATTGTAAATATTAACTTCGAGTGCTGGGAATTATCTTTTTCAGCCTTATTTAATGTATGATGGATGCCAATTGCATAATTATAGATATACCCTCAAGGTCGGATTTAGGTATTGTGGGCCCCTAAGCACAAATTTTTTGGGCTCCCCCCCAAAAAAAAAGTTTAAATTTTAGATGCAAAAACATCCATAAATTATAACAGGCAATAAGCTTTTAGTTAGGTCATAAAACTCAACGAGAAACTAACATAGGTGACTGGCAACCCGCCTTAACTTAACTATAGCAGTTTCACGAGGGCGCTGCCAAATCTTTCCATGTAGCCATTGATTGATCAGTGGCATTTCTAGTTATTTTTTGTTTTACGTCTAGATGCTAAGCTACCGCCGAATCGTTATGTCGGGAGCTAAGTCTCGTAATTTTTCCAAATAAAATCTGAAGTAATCGACATCTTTTTGTGGGAAATTATGGGATTATTTTTCGGGGCCCTTGATGGGTGGGGGCCCCTAAGCAACAGCTTACTCTGCTTATAAGTTTACCCTTCCTGTATGCCCATACCAACTCCATTCTAAAACGCAAAAACACTTCAGAGTCAGAAGCGGATTTATGGTCTTGGGGCCCTTCTCGCAGCCTTTTTAGGGGACCTAAAAAAAAGTCTGTCTGGGACTTTTTTATTTTTTATTTTTTATTTTTATACATTTTGGGGCCCGCGCAGTCGGATGGTGCCCATCTCCTGCGAGAACTGTGAGAACCTATAAATCCGCAACTGTTCAGTGATCAGCTTCAGCTGTTGGTGTTAAATCAACGGTAATAAGTTATTTTATTTTAAGCTAATGTGTGTACAGAAGTTAGACTCAATTGTTTATTGACTTGGTTTTGCTATGAATCTTTTTTTCTTTTTTTTTAACTGCAGAAGTGTGACTAATTTACAAATTGCTGTGCACATTGACTAACTTGGCAATGGATGTAATCTTGAAACTACTTTTTTTTTTTTTACTTTTTATCATCTGAACTGATCTCATCCGTTGCTATGCGGGAAGAATTTAAAGCAAGGAATCAAACCCAAATGAGGGGACTTGTCAATACTATAAAAAGTAAATTTTTAAAAAAATAATATTTTTTTAAATAATATTTTTATCCCATAAAAAAATTCGGTTTCAAATTGCTTGTTGCTATCTTGGAATCAGTAAATTGAGAGGTTTTTCATCTGATAAAACAGAACGTTAAAATCAAAACTTCTGTGTATAGTAGTTCTATGGTCAATGGCAATGTGAAGTTTCACTGACAGTATGGTAATGATGACCTCTACGTTTTTTTTTTGTTGATGTTTTAATTTGGTGGCCATTGCATGTCGAACCACCATGTACAAAACATTTGTAGCTGGAGCGGATTTATAGGTTCTCGCCAGGGCCGGCCGGAGGTTTCGGGGCCTTGAAAAAGAGTTATCAGTGGGGCCCAAAATTTTAAAATTTAGAAAATTTTTTTCGTCGTTTTCAGTAAGAGAAGGGCATTATCCGGCTGCGGGAGCCCCCGAAATCCAAAGCAAAAATGACTACATAAAAAAATTTTTCCTTTTTTTGGGGCATTTTTTTTATCTAGGGCCCCAAAAAAGGGCCTCACACACCAGAAATCCGCCTCTGATTTGTAGGAGCATTTTTAGTCATTTTTATCAACATTACTTGTATAGGTCATTAACACTTGTTTTAATGCAGGAAAAATTCCTTTTATTAAATGTAAACAATTGTTATTTAAACCAGAAATAGAAGTAACAAAAGGTTTATTTCAGTTTAAAAGAAAAATTGTTTTCATTTAAAAAAAACAACTTGCATATTTATGGATAAAAACTAGAATTTCAAATCGCAATCTGCAGAGAAAACACTTGATAAACGTTTTGATATGTCAGAGATGTATTGGATGTAATCACGTTGAGGAAATATTGTTTTTATCCTAACGACGAGTGTAGGGAAGGGACTAAACCTGATTTGAGGTCAGGTAGATCACGTTCCATTCTTCAAGGTAATGTCAGTAAGGAGCGAGATGATGATCTGTTTTTACAAGTAGTTTGAATATTTCAGCAAAACAAATTAACTTTGCACTTGCACCCCGCATGGATTCCAGCAGCAGTTTTGTTTGAAATTTTAAAACATTCGTTTCAACGCACCGGCATAGTGCAGCTTCGAATGAGTTCAATCATCTCTTATAATAAGTTGAAATTCAATGAACTGGAACTTGCTTCTGCGAGCATTTTATTTTAACGAAACACGACATGCTGGTTTCCACCCAAAAAAAGGCGGGAAAAATGTATTCAACTTGGTTTCATTTCTTTCCCACCCGATGATTGACCTCATTTTTCACTCAATTCTGATGATACTCAACGTGGTGTGATAATAAAAGCAAGAAAGGAGTATACTTAAGTTTTACCAGACCTAATTCTGGTTGAAACCTATCAAAATATTATTATTATTATTACTAAAATTGCTACTTTAACTTGTGCTACTGCTTGGGTTGTAAACTATAGTTATTAAGGATTAGCAGGTATAATCTCAAAGTGTCAGTCAAAACGTTGAAATTGTTCTTTAAAATGTTTTTTGTTTTCTTTTTTTTAAAAAAAAAAAAAAAAAATTAATTTGGATTTCTTTCTTTACAGTTTGCTTGGATATAAAGTCACGGTACATTTGAATTGGAAGGTTACTGAAATGGTGTGTTATGGTCTTTTGGATTTAACACTATGATTACAGCTGTTGGCAGCTTGGTGATCTCAAGTGGGTAAGCGAATTAAAAAGGAATGATGAAACGTTTAATTTATTTATTAATTAATATTTTTTTAAATTAAAATTAAAATTAAAACTTTAAACCGTGATTGTGTTTCTTTATGTATAAATGAGAAATTCAATATTTTCCTTAGTAGGAAAATTGCAATTTACAGCTAAATTAGTAAATTAGTGAACATCAAATTTTATTGTCTTCATTCTGGCAAGCAGTCGGAAGCTCCATGGTCATGGGTTAAACACTTCCCAGCATTGCCATTATGGTCAAATCAATTATTAACTGCAGCAGTCAGCTAAAGTAATTACATTGCGGTTTGATTCCGAGCAAACCGACCTATTAAACTGCGTTTTCATCGTATCAAGTTCTGTTCAAATAATATTTTTACTATTTTTGCAATACGCCATTATACGATTCATTACAAATGGGTCAACAGTGCAACTGATTGTATTGGACTTTCTTGTCGTAATTATCCTGTGTTGTTTTATTGTTTTTTTTGTTGTTATCGAGAAGTGGTCTTCGAAAAAACAACAATCAAAGGTACGCAACATTCAACGAAACAATGTCGCACCCTTACCATACAACAATGCATTTATGATTTAATTTTAGAACCCAATTTTGCCACGCTACAAATTACACGAGTTGTCCCACAAGTTGGCATTTAGCAACTTGTTTCTAATTATAATCATGCAATTTCTAAATTTGTGGATGTATTTTTTTTAATGCGATGTAAACCTAGTTTTTGGATGTCTTGCTGAGAATTTACGACGTCATTAACGTTGTGTTTTAATAGCAGACTTATGACATGTCCATAAAGATTGAGTGACATCATTAGTCAAATATGCAAACCCCGTTTTACTACCTATACTGTCAAAATTATCTTTCTAAGAAACGATTGAAATGGAAAGCGAGTCAGGTATTTGCATTCTGCTAATGAATTGAACAGTTTTTCTCAGGTAAACAAATTGTATTTGATTTCAATGGCGGCGCAATATTTTTCTTTTTTATTTATTTAATAATTGTGAAATTTGTGCATATTTTCGCGGAGTCAAAGTTGATTAAACTCTGAAATGTGGAAAAAATTACAGTAATTTTATGCTGTTGTAACTACTCTTCTCTAATATTTTTTTTTCTCCCTTTCAATATCACGAATTTATCTGGAAAATCGTGAGCTTATCGCATAAAATCTGAATTTTTCGGCAGCGAGTTGAAAGGTAGTTTTCAACCAAAATAAAATTAATTTACAAAACACGGATTTTTTTTAAATTTCTCATTAAAAAAAATCCATTATAAATCGCAAATTTTAACCTTGTGCATTTAGCACCGGAACATTTCCCTTTCTTTCACATGCAAAATTTAATATTGAAGCATCCTGCCTGGAATTCCCATCAAACTACAGGCCTAAAATTAACTCTCACTTACAGGTAGCTGATAATTAAAAGCCTACACCTATTGTCTCAGGTGCGGAAAACGTGAATCGTGATTGCATACAGCCAAGAGGGATATTTAAAAAAAGTAGCTGTTTATCTTTGTTTACTAAATTGCACAAATCCATCAGTCCAAAAAATTCTTTGACAGTTAGCCTTGAAGGACCAATTCCAATTTTGGATTATAATAATTCGGTTTTCTTTTTGTTGAGGGAGAGCAGGAAGCAACTTTTAAAGATAAAGCTCAAAGGCATTCAAAAATGTTTTTCTCTTTCATCTCAAAATGGTTAGAGAACCTTGAAGCTTGAACAATAGAATTTTTTTTTTTTTTTTTAAATATTTTAAATTTTCAATTCACATTTTGAAATGAACTACTGTTCCACTCTTGGTTTTGACATTTAAATTAGTTGAATTATGATCAATGCTTCCTAATTTAGACATATCCTTCAATCTTGTCTCAATCAATGCCAATGAAAACATTTTATTGCTTTCAGAGACTGGGGACTCCAATTTTATTGCACTTAAATTCGAATATTGCAATATTTTTACCTGAGGAGCCAGTTTCTGTGCAGCAATTCCATTTAAAAACAAACAATATTTTTTTTTTTTTTTTACACATGACCAAGATAATGTGGAAAATCAATTTTGCACTTTTTCAAAAATCCATAACTCTTGACATGTGCAGACGTATTGTTTTTCACAAAACCACAACACAAAAAACCCAATTGTGTGTAAATTCATATGGAAATATTAATGTGACACCTGTATGGAATTTTACGGTACAAAACTTTACCTATTTTGTGCTATAGAACTTACTTTATCTACAATTTTACAGATATTTTGATTGTGATGATAAGAAGTGTCAAAGAGTACTTCAGATTCGGTCTATTGAATATTAGTCATATCCTTAATCCAAATGAAAACAAGATGTGTGAACAACAGTACTTTTGATGTTGCAATGTAATATTTTCTTGAAATCTAATTATTTTCTCATCAAGGTCAGAATTACTTCCTCTAAACTCTTAATAATAATTTCATCCACTCGCAAACTTCATTGTCTGCAAGTTATTACAATTGAACAAGTTCAAAAAATTCAACATCCCATTAAGTTTTTTTTTAAATTTGTATTTTTATTTACCTTTTAAAAAAATATATATATACATATATGTATGTATAATTATCCTCATCTCAGGGCCTGGTTTTGTAGCACAACAAGGTCACTGATCTTTACTTTATACATGTTCCTGGCCATCTTGTATGCAGTTAATAATGAGAACAAGTGTAAGAGTGAGTCAGTAGCTGAGTATTGCTTGTAGTGTGAGGTGTGTCTTAAGCTCACTGAAAATGACTCCTCTTGATTGAATAATGAACATTTAGGTAAGTTAATCACCTTAATTTGATACAACTCAATTGATTGATGAATTTCCATCATTACATTTTGTATTAAAAATGTATATTAAACTCTTGTTTTTATATCTTTTTCTTTATCAACCATTATTATTATTTTTACTTAACAGAAAACTGACTCATTTTCCCACCAATTTATTGTGTAATTTTTGGTCACAAAATGTGTCATGTTTAATTTTTTCAAAGGTCAGGGAAGGAACTTAAATATTCGAATCTTAATACGGATTCCAAGAATTCTTTACCTAATGTGAAGTTTTTAATGAGTTTCCCCAAACAGTTTCTTTCTTCCCCCCTTTTTATTTTTAAACACCACTTAATTTTATGCACAGCAGTGAAATCAATGTTATGTGCCATCTGTTGCCTCTTTCTCCTTTGTATGTCATTCGAGGTGGGAAACAACATCTGCTCCCACTGGACCCTCTTTCCCTTTATATTAATAGTATATAATTTTATCTTTACAGGTTTCATTTACTCACCAAGGTGCACAACACGCAAAAGTATTTTAAAACACAAAGGAGAAGCAGAAGAACTATACAGCATGGCAGCAAAGTCGCCTTCCGTTCCATTCCAAAGAGGCAAAAGTAAAGTTTTTTACCAATCTGAAAGGGGCAGCACTAAATTTTGTGCTGGAACTTCCGATACTGGCCCAATGTTTAAAGTGTCTAGAATTCCATCGTCTCCCGATGACGAGGACTTAACTGACCAATGCACTGCTAGTCCTCGCAGAAGTCCGAGCCACAAGTCACAAGATTCTGGTTTTTCCGACTCCGGTGGCGAGTCGAGGTCCGGAAGTTGCAATGGGAGTTTTTATAGACTCTGGAAAAAAAATTTAGACGTGTCAAAGTCGAATAATAATGTTGTGCCAAGTTGTGAACGCAATTCTGGATACTTGGAGAAAAGTGTGTCGGCGAACTTAGATGTCAAGAGAAACTTGAGGTCTTCAGCCAAGCTGTCCAAGTCCTGCGGTGATGGATTGGCTGGTGGTGGGTTGCCAATTGGTTATCACAATAAACGGTTACCTTATCCTCAGATAGCTGATACAGTGGTATCTTCTGAAGAGGATGATGTCAAGTGTGAGTTGGAATTTAAGCGCTGTTTGAAACTGGAGTTAAAGGATATTAATCATTCAATAATGGCTGAAGGTGGTGCTGTTGAAGAGGGTGCTACTTTACAGAAACTGGGTGGTGAAAAAGCGCTCAAATGGCATCTCAAGGGGTCCGTGAAACGGTAACTAAAAGATTTATTTATTTTTTTTATTTTTAATACTGAAATTGACCTCCCTAGAGGTTGAGGATAATATAATAATCTTATGTTGGGGCAGCTCCAGAAAACGTACCAGGGGTTGGCCAGTTTGGTTCAATTTCTTCATACATAAGCTGATTGATTTTGGCCAAAAATTGGATGTTGTGGGCAAAAATTGAATGTTTTTGGTCAAAAATTGAATGTTTTTGGTCAAAAATTGAATGTTTTTGGTCAAAAATTGAATGT